>JAJHJA010000627.1:0-67789 GCA_021202915.1 Heliconius himera
ATTAAAAGTAAAATACTCGTAATTATAAATCTAATAGCTAAACCAGGTCTGAGGCCAATCGTGGCGCAGGGGCACAAGGTGTGACTGTAAAACCGACTGGTTGTGGGTTCGATCCCCACTCGAGGAGATGAAATATTTACCTAAATTTATATTTCCATTTCTTGGCTCTGGTGTCAAGGACAAGCGCGGCGTTGAGTTCTGCCACTCAACACGCAATGCCTCCAGAATTCGACAGAAAGTGGGGAACGGAGTGTCTTAACACACTAGGTTCCCTCTGCCTACCCTGCAGTGTGCGGGATACAGCGTGAAGCTAATTTATTATTTTTTTTTTAATTTTGATATCTAAACGCTATAAATAACCGTATATTTCATTTTCAAAATTCCAATCGGAATAAAAATTACGGTGATAATAAGGCTGAATGGAACGTATATTTACGATATTTTTGGCTTTATAAATGAAGTGGATAAATATTTCTTAGTTAATATTTTTTTTTATATAAGAAATACGCACAATAAAAGGCCTGAAATACTTTAACTATTTAATACCTAATTCCTCAGGTTTCAAACATTTAGAAGACGACGATCCAGAAAATAGTCCGTGCGGTGAAGAACTTATTACCAGAATGAACGAATTCCATGAAAATTTAATGACGCATGTGTCTTTAAATGCTCTACAGGAGCCCGATGGTGACGTTAGTATTTATTTAGGAATCATTTATTAAAATTTGGGGTGTAGATGCATATTCTTGTATAGTAGGGGTCGACCAGTCGTTGCCGCCCTGAAGTTAGCTAGATGGTGCCTGCCGGTTTCCACTGTCCGCCGAATTCTTGAAGTATTCTTCAATGGCGAAACTTAACGCTTCTCTTGCCTCGTTGCTAGAGCGAGGAAATGAAAATATTCAACATTTCATTCCCCTAAACGGTCTTTTTATTTGTTGAAATTATAGTTTTTTTTTTTTTCATTTTTTAGGAATCATCAGAGCCCGAAGCTAAGCCAGGTGCAATGGGCAAACTTTACAACATAATTAACACTGTTAAGGAGCTGGAAGAAGAGCAAAAGGTAGTTAAAGATTCTTTGTTATTATCATCAATAAAAGGTAGAGTTCAAGAGTTAAAAAATTAAAATAAATCAAATCAGCTTCACGCTGTATCCCGCACACAGCAGAGTAGGCAAAGGGAACCTACTGTTTTGAAAATCCGATCTCCCTTTTCTGCTGAATTTTGGTGGCATAGCGTGTTGAGTGGCGGAAATCAACACCGCGCTTTCTCTCGAAACCAGAGCAAAGAAATTGAAATCTAAATGCAAATAACTATTTCATTCGTTATTATTATATTTATATTTTCATTTCTACGTGTCGTCTGGTGTCTAATATAGTATGCGACCAGTCGCGTATCCAAGCACACTTTGTGCCCCGGCGCCACGACTGGCCTCAATTCAAGAGTATTAGCAATAAATTGATGCCGGGAGTATTTACCTGTATAGGCGTTGCTTATTGATCCAATTACTACTTAAGAGAATTCTTATATTTCAATTTTCTATTCCTGTTGCACAAAATACAGCGTTAAGTTACGCCATATAAAATATTATATTTCTAAAATGAAAGGTTTTTTTAAATTTCTTTCTGCCTGCCACGTTACAAATGATTTTTACATGAAAATAATATTAATTAATTTAAATTAGAAAAAGGAATGTCTTAACACATGATGGTCACTGCATACTCTGCTACACGTGAAATATAAAAATATTACATAATATTTAAAATTATAGGCACTTGAAGAACCAGCAAAGAAATCACCAGAAGAAAAATTCCGTAAAGTTCTCATACAAACGATAGTGACTTGGGCGGAGGAGTCGCAAATAGAAACACCTAAACTTGTAAGAGAAATGTTTAGGTAAGAAAAAATTTTATATATGTATTTCACCTTTATTTAACAAAATCGAGATATAAAATCACATGCATAGTATCCAATATACTATGTACAAATTAATATTTTAATAGTATTACTAAATAAAACATAATTTTTAAGCAAAAATTAAAATTTCAGTCTACTCGTCCGTCAGTACGACGCGGTGGGTGAATTAATACGAGCTTTAGAAAAAACATACGTAATCAATGCTAAAACAAAACAAGATGTCGCCGAAATGTGGGTCGGACTCAGTCAGATCAGAGCATTGCTGCCCGTACAGATGAGTCAAGAGGAAGAGGAACTGATGAGGAAGAGGTTATGGTAAGCTCCGCCCGCAAACTTATTTTTATGTTATGACCAAATATACGAAATCATTCAATAAATTATAAGCTTATGTGTCAGCTTCACGCTGTATCCCGCACACAGCAAGGTAGGCAGAGGGAACCTAGTGTTAAGACACTCCGTTCCTTCCCCACTTTCTGCCGAATTTTGAAGACATTGCGTGTTGAGTGGCAGAACTCAACGCCGCGCTTGCCTCGACACCAGAGCGAAGAAATGGAAATATAAATTTAAGTAAATATATCATCTCCTCGAGTGGAGATCGAACCCACAACTAGTCGGTCTTACAGTCACACTAGGTGCCGCTGCGCCACGACTGGCCTCTTATATTGCTGTATAATCTTATCTACATCCGTTAAGTAGTTTTGTAAATGTAGAACAAACATCCATCCTAATAAACTTTCAAATTTATAGTTAGACACTGTCCTGCTGCAACATGATCATATCAATTTTTATTATTTTATTACAATATTAAAATTATAAGACAGTAATTAAAAAAACATATTGTATTTTTCTATTATTTTATTTTAGGAAACTGGTGAACAATCACACATTCTTCCAGCATCCAGACTTGATAAGGTGATAATTTATATTTATATTATTTTTAATTTTACAAACGACCTTGGCTTAAAACCGCGAATACACTACACTACAACTATTGCAATAGGCTAAGTTACTACAACGGCTTATTTCCAGCAGTTTGCGTACATAAGGCTGGGATGATGATCATGAGGATTTTTCCTTTTTGTTCCGTTCCCATTAAGACATTTGCGTTCTTACTCTCCGCCGAGTTCTCAAGGCGTGTTGAGTGGCGGAACTGAACGCCGCGCTATGATGTCGTTACTAAAGCTAGGAAAAAAAGTATGAAATATTTCATTCCTCTGAGCGGGAACCTACAACCGTCACACGGCCTCATTAAATTTATTTACATATTGGTTAACAATCCACTCCGTGCAGAGTGCTGCGCGTGCACGAGAACGTGATGGCGGTGATGATGAACACGCTGGGGCGCCGCGCGCAGGCGCAGTCCGACGCGCCCGCCGCCACGCCGCCCTCCGCCGAGGACAAGGAGAAGGTGTTATATTCGATTTATTTTTACTTTTTACGTTTTTTTTTTTAAATACTTTTTTATTGTTAATGTGGAATATTACTTAAAAAAATATATTGTTTTGTTAAGTAAGTCATTACGAGTACTTTTGTAAATTACATTAAAATTTATAAAAAAGAGTCAAACCTTGCCTCTAGTTGTATTAGCCCAGAGATATTGGCAGGGAAAGTAATATAAAGATTGTCTTCCGTTTTTTTAGCCTATGATTAGACTTACTATTTTTTTATAGGATAAAGGTTAATATTTTAGTTTCATATCTTGTAAATTTACTTTTACATTTTTGTGTTTAATGGCAATACAATAAGCTACCTCGAATTAGTTGAATTTTTATATTTTTATTATTAAAATATTTAAAATTTTATCATTTAATAAATACGTTTTAATTGCGGTTACCATTTAGTATCGAATTGTATAAGTTATGGAACTCGTAATAATTATATATTACACAACATTCAAAGTAAAAAAAAAAACTAATAGGTATATGCCAATTGCAGGACACCTCACATGAAATGGTGGTAGCTTGTTGCCGTTTCCTCTGCTATTTCTGCAGAACAGGTCGACAGAACCAGAAGGCTATGTTTGATCACTTCGACTTTTTATTGGAAAACTCCAATATTCTTCTATCAAGACCTTCTTTGAGAGGATCTACTCCTTTGGACGTTGCTTATTCGAGTTTGATGGAAAATACTGAACTGGCTTTGGCATTGAGGTTTGTACATTAGATAATGTATTTTTTGTATCATGACATAAATTTGCCAGTCATCTTAAGTGAGGCCAGTCGTGACGCAGGGCATAAACGCAACAGGTTGTGGGTTCAATTTCCACTTCAGGAAATGGATTTTAATTTGTGGCGTTAAGATTCGCCACCCAACACTCATTGCCTCCTTCCAGCGGAGAGTGGAGGGACAAATTAATAGTTTATTCTTTTTTGTCTTTACAGAGAACATTATCTAGAAAAGATTGCAGTATATCTTTCTCGTTGCGGGCTACAAAGTAACTCTGAGTTAATAGAGAAAGGCTATCCCGACTTGGGCTGGGATCCGGTGGAGGGCGAACGATACTTGGACTTCCTGAGATTTTGTGTTTGGGTATGATTTTTTATAGTTATTATATTTTATAAGAAGACCTAATGTTTAAAAATTGTGTAAAGATTTTTTATTATTTAAAGTTTTATGTTTCTTTGAAAGATTTAAATGTAAATTTTTCAAGGTATTTCATTAAAGTTGTTATGTTAGTCTTTATATTTCTCGTCTCGTTTCGATTTAACGCCGGTTATACATATCATAACGCAAATGAAAAATTATTTCAACATTACCCATTGCTTTATTTATCTAAATATCAATAAAGTTATTGTTCATGAAATGAATGTATCAATAGCACTTTGAATTACCACAAAAAAAAAACACTCACACATATTTTATCACCCAACAGGTAAACGGCGAAAGCGTAGAAGAAAACGCCAACTTAGTAATACGTCTGCTAATCCGACGCCCGGAGTGCCTCGGACCAGCTCTGAGGGGGGAGGGGGAGGGCTTGCTAAAGGCAATAGTCGACGCCAATAAGATGAGTGAAAGGATCGCCGATCGAAGGAAACTGAGGGAAATGGAACAGGAGGGTGATATTTCTGTGAGTTTGATCAGTTTTTAATAATAAGAAAATGGAAGTAAACTAGAAGGAAATAAACATATAAAAAATATTAGGTTTTAAATTTATGATAATAAAATTTGGTACTAATTTTGTTTAATCTACGTGATTCAGGTAAAAAAATAGTTGTGTGTGTTCTGTATTCTTACATACTCACTTACTCATAACCTTGCATGGTTGTGAGTCCGATTTGCAATACTTTTGACTACAATAAAATATAAAGTATCTTCTTCCTTTTTTCATGTAAAAATAATTGTAAAAAATATCTGATATCCACAGTTCAGCCATCCTCTTCCGCAATCTGATGACGACGAGGACTATATAGACACCGGCGCCGCAATATTGAACTTCTACTGTACACTTGTGGACTTATTGGGAAGATGTGCGCCAGATGCGGCCGTTATAGCTGTGGTCTGTATTAATACTTCTATGTATACTAATATCGTAGAGCTCTGAAGAGTTTGTTTTGTTAACCGCAATAATCTCAGTAAGTATTGGTTCGAATACTTTTTTTTGTGTCGGATCGTGCACTTTTAATATAGGCTACATAAGATATGTATACATACATGTACTTGCGGTCTAATATCCGTCGAATCTGTAAGAAAATAAAAATATATTTCAGTTTCTGAATTAATTTTGGATTTTATGTTTATTTCTGTTCTTCTTTATAGTAGTGGCCTTTGTTACTATTTTCATACTGTTGAATATAAAGTTAATTTAGAAAAAAAATTTACACCATTGCAGGTGTGATTTTTTCTCTTTGTGTGATTCTAGTTTTTTACTACTATATCTTTGTATATCTTAAAAACCGTACTGAATGTCCTTTTATCTTATACTTGAAAAATACTATAAATTAATATTAATACCGCTTTACAAGTTCGCGATATAATACAAAATTAGAAGCAAAAGCTTTTTATAATTTTACTTATTTCACGCAATTTATTTTAGGGTAAGAATGAATCTCTAAGAGCAAGAGCAATTCTGCGTTCTTTGGTGCCGCTAGAAGACTTACAAGGAGTTCTCAGTTTACGGTTTACTCTCAATAACCCTGCTGCTGGTGAAGAAAGACCCAAATCTGGTAAGGAAATATGCTTTTTGAATTTGTAATATAAAATGTTTTATCATTTGATAATAATTAACAAGAAATGATTATAAATTATTGTTTAGCTTGTTAAATTACTTTCAAACAAATACATGTGTATTGATTACAAAATTTTCTGTGCTAACAAAGTATCTGAATAAAAATTTTATATTTTGTAAAAAAATATTCTTCTAAATATCAAGTCATAACTTAGCTATTGATATAAGAATTTTATAGCTATATGTATATTGATAAAATTAAATAACTCGTTCGTTTTTATTAAAATAGTAATTATTATTATTATAATAATTCTTCATAATTTTATTCAATTTATTGTAAACTTTTTAAAAACAAATATATTACAGTACTGTGCTATATAGGATTATAAATTTCTTTTACAGATATGCCTTCTGGTCTGATTCCCGGTCACAAACAAAGCGTCGGCTTGTTCCTGGAGAGAGTATATGGTATCGAAACTCAGGAACTGTTTTATAGAATTCTTGAAGAGGCCTTTTTGCCTGATTTGAGAGCTGCAACTATGCTTGATAGGGTAAGTATTAATACATATAGTTACTGAACTAGTATAAAAATTATGTTACTAAAAATGTTACGCACTTATATTTTTTTTATTTCAAGTATAAGAAACATAATATCTACTAACTGAAATCTGAATCACTCTTTTTCTCTTATATCTTTTATAAGAAATGCATTGTTCACTTTAGACACTATAGAGATTGAGTCTAGTTAAGACAACGCATTTTACTGTCTCTATACAGTTTGAAAACTGAGTTTTGATAGACGGAACGCCTTGCTCAGTCTTATCTAAGATTCTGAGCTGAGAAAATATCATAATTTAAATATAATAATTACGCCTCTGAGTGGGAATAGAATTTACTAACATCAACTGTATCCACTAAAGCCTCTGAATATATTTAAAATATAAATACTTCCAGAATGACGGCTGCGAATCCGACATGGCGCTATCAATGAATAGATACATCGGAAACTCCATATTACCTCTTCTCATCAAACACGCCAACTTCTATAACGAGGCGGAGAACTACGCTAGCTTATTGGACGCTACATTACACACTGTTTATAGGTAAATATGTCTGTAATTTATTTCTCGTTTTACGATGTATTTTATTTTCACGTATAAAGAAAAGTCAAATGTTCTGCTGAGTTTCTCGCGTCGGATTCTTCCACTTCTGGGGCAGTAACTTGACGTCCAAAAAATTAAACATGTAGCTGCCTATTTTCAATAAAATTGTTAGACTTTTATGATTTTTATATAACGGTGAAGGCGAAAAGAATTTAACACTGATACAATGTATTTATGTATATGATATATATATTTATATATATATGTTAAAAATTATTATGTAAATTTTCTATTTTATGCACCGCCTACTTGTTTTTATACAACTCCAAGATCCAAAGGTTGCCTGGAAGAGATCGCTCTAAGCGATAAGGTCGCCTTGTTGTACTTTTTTTATTAGTAAGTTATGTTTGTAAGTTGTTTTTGTATCTTTTAAATGTGCAATAAAGTATATTTATTTATTATTACTTCTTTCTCTACGGAACTCTTAACAGAACGAGAATAGGCGATAAGCTGAACTAATGAAAAAACAGCTTCACGTTTTTGTCCTTATGACGAGGTAGCACGGACAAAAGAAACCTAGTGCTGGATGTGTTCAGTTAGTTAAGCAGTCTTCTAAAGTGGAAAAATGAAAGTAATTTAAACATCGCGTTTAGTTAGACGCCGTCCCACTGGAAGCCTAATAAATGAATATTAAATAATTAGTAAAATTTTATTTCAGATTATCCAAAAACCGTATGCTAACTAAAGGCCAGCGTGAAGCAGTATCAGATTTCCTAGTAGCTCTAACGGCGGCCATGCAGCCCTCTATGTTGTTGAAGTTACTGAGGAAACTCACTGTTGACGTGTCGAGATTGTCTGAATATACTACTGTTGCTTTGCGGGTTAGTAGAATCCAATATTCATTATATAATGTATTGTAATATCACTGTGAATACGACGATAGTTTCAATTCCGTACAAAAATAAATTAGACTAAAAACATTTTTGGGAATATTAAGACTGTATTGTTGTTATTGAATTATCGAGGACTTTTGTCAATAAGCATAAAGACAATCACCTCCGCTTCTCCAAAATATGTTCGCCAAGTTATATTTCACCACGAAAAAAATATATCACAAAACTAATATATTTTACCTTAAATATAGAAAACTACTGTAATGTTTATTTTTTGACTCTTCATACCCAGTCAAGTCAACCATACACCAAAACATAAATATAATAACAAACAAGTTTATCCCCCCTTAGCTCTTAACCCTCCACTACGAACGTTGCGCGAAGTACTACGGCAGTACTAGCGGACAAGGCGTGTACGGAGCGTCCTCCGATGAGGAGAAACGACTCACTATGATGTTATTCTCCAACATATTCGACTCTCTCAGCAAGATGGATTATGAACCAGAGCTATTTGGGAAAGCTTTGCCTTGTTTAATTGCTATTGGTGAGTTCTTCGTTTTGTATTTTTTTTGGGGGGTTTTATAATTTTTTATTAATATTTAGAATTTATTTTTGATATAATGTAATTGTGCTGGAATTAAGAAGATTAAATGTCACCCCAAGAAATGCTTATATTTCATTAGCACTATTTTTTGTGTCTCAGCTTAGAAGTCAGTTACAGAGCACTCAATCTTAAAAATGTAAAGTAAGCCATAATTAAAAGGCTCTCTATATTAAAAATATATAAATGTTTTGGAAATATAAAATTAGTTTAAATAAAGAAAATAGTAGAAAGGCTGACATAATTCGTTTAATAAAATATAGTTATTTATTTTAATCACTAAGATAATAAATTGGTTTTTGTGATTGACAGGTTGTGCCTTACCGCCAGATTACTCCTTGTCGAAGAATTACGACGACGAGTTTTACGGAAAAGAAACTCAATCTACAGGTAATTTAAGGGCATAAAAATTACATCTTGGGTGTGTTTACCACGTTTTCTTAAAAAGTATTATTCTTTCTCAAGTGTCGAATAGCACTTTATAAATATTAAAAATATTTTTCTCTTAACATAAATATAAAATATTTATTTTAACTTATTTATAATTAGAACCTAGATTAAAAACATATTTTTCTTAAGATAAATATTTTAAAAATACTTATAATATATTTTAATTTATAAAATAATATAAAAATATATTGTTATATTATTTAACTTTTATTTAATGTATAATAATATAAATGTAAAAGTTTGTAAGGAAGGATGTTTGTTTTTCTTTTACGCAAAAACTACTGAACGGAGTACTGAACGGTATCCTACAATTTAAATAAAGATTTTGTTAAATTTTGCCATATTATAACAATAAATTTAAGCCAGCGAAACCGCGTTTGGATCGCTAGTAAAATGTAATACAAAATTAAAAATAACAATAGTAATAATAATTAAATTGTTTCATTTTTAAATCCAGCAGGTGCAGACAATCCTCAGTACGATCCTCAACCTATTAATACATCGTCGGTGGCTCTCAATAACGATCTTAATACCATAGTGCAGAAGTTCAGTGAACATTACCATGATGCTTGGGCCTCTAGGTGGCTAACAGAGATTTTTGTTTGTTTTATAGAAAATATCATTAAGAGTATCTTAAAATGATACTTATAATACATTCTTAAATTATTTTGTTTAAAGTTTATATATTTTAAAATAAGTTAATTTAATGAGGCTTTCGTGGCGCAATGGCGGACAGCATGCGACCGTAAACACGACGGTTGTAGGTGCGATTCCAACTCAGTGGAATGTATTAATTTCATTCCACTGTGGAATTGTAACAAAACGCGGCATTGAAATCTGCCACTAAACACACAATGTCTCGAAAGTTGGGCGGAAAACGCAATGTGTTAATACTTTTTAAATTTCCTACCCAGCGTAAACCAAATAAAATATATTTTACAAAAAAAATCATTTAATGTTAAAACTATTAATGTTCTCTTAATATACAAATTGCTTACAGTTAGAAAGCTCACAAGTACAATATAGAATGAAGTAAATAAACACTTAACAGATTACTTAAACAAAATTATAATTATTTGTCTAACACAACTAAAAATATTTTTTTAGGAAAATTGAAAATGGTTGGGTGTACGGTGAATCGTGGTCAGACAGCCAAAAGAGTCATCCACGTCTCAAACCTTACAACATGCTTAACGACTATGTAAGTAAAATAGTTCAAAGAAAATAGTTTAACGGAATATATATAATATTCCGTTTTTAAGTGTCTCTAAGTTTTAAGTGTCTCTATTTAATTCTAAGTTTCTAATAAAGCTATAAAAATATTAAATTGCTATTCAATCTATTGGTACCATAAACTTTTATGGATTTGACCTTCATATTTTCTAATTTCGTGTGATTTTGACGGAAATCGACGCCATGTGGCTTGACGTCAGATGGTAATAACTTCAAACATACAGATTAAAAAATTTAAAACTTTGGTCATGATATCAGCCTTTTGACGCACACTGTTGGGCAAGTGAAATATGTATTCAAATCCCATATGTGGAATGGTCATAATTATAATATTTAGGTATATTTATTTATTCTTGGGACTAACTGATTCTGAAGTGACTGACATCAAATAAGTCAAAGAATTTTAACTATATCAAGGCCAAGAAAAACAACTAGTACAGTAGAAATTATAATATTGTTAGAAATCGGAAGCGGTTAACGTTTTTAAAAACAAGATTAATTTAGAAACACATATCGTCTATGTTTTTTTTTTAAATTATTCGGAAAGAGATTCTACGTAGTCCCAATAAGTGACATGTATCACCTAATAACAATACTTCGCACGAGTTTCCTTCCGATAAGGGCCGTTGCCTACAAGCAACTGCCCCCGACTGTCTCTTTTTTTTCGACTTGGTTATACTGCTGTTGCCCTGGGATGGTCTTCACAGCAGTGTCGACAGCGTCACCGGGCGGGGAGCGGCGAGAGTAGCTCGCCCCTGAAGAAAATGTACGAAATTTGATGGACGCTCGTGAATCCCCCCGATTGACACAATTCCATTGCTTTTATAGTCTTTTCCACCTACATCTACTTTTATACGAGTTTGCTAACAATATACATATTAAAGCCAGTTTAGAATTTTTGGTCTTATACTTTTCTTCATCGGTTGTTAACTTTTTTTTACTGGAATAAACTAACATTGCGTCATATAATTAATATATAATAAACAATAATATAACAAAATGTATACCGTTTAAACCAGTTTACTATAACTTTCACTTCACTTAATATTTCACATTTTCTTAGGAAAAAGAACGCTACAAGGAGCCTGTACGTGAATCGCTCAAGGCACTTCTTGCTATCGGATGGTCGGTGGAACATTCAGAAGTCGACATTCCTAGCACAAACCGTAGTTCTATGAGAAGACAATCCAAATCTGGCGCTGTAAGTATAGATTTTTAGCTTCTGGTATTCCTCATATAGAAAGTTAGGCAGAGGTACTCTAGTCTTAAGGTACTCCGTTCCCCTCGTAACATCTAATTTTCGAGATATTATAATACGTTTTGAGTGGAGGACCTCGCCGCGAATTGTCTTGTTCCCAGAGCGAAGAAATTAAAATAAAATAAAATTAATAATAAATTCTGCGACTGGGAATCCAACCTACAACCACTGCGTTTACAGTCAGAGCTGTGCCGCTGCACAACGACAGTGTAAGTATGTTACCTTCTTTTTTCTTTTTTCAAAAAGTGATTAACATTATTTTTTTTATCTCTTTACTTTTTAATTATTGACTTTGAACTCTATAGACTATGTCACTTTTTTATTTTTTAAATAAAACTATACACATTTATTTAATTATTAAGTGATGTATAAAATTGTTATCTAAGTTATGAACTAATACATTATTTTAGTTTATATATTTTTTTTTTCTTTTCCAAAAAGTGATTAACATATTTTTTATCTGTTTAGTCTATGTCATTCCTTTGCATTTTTTTATTTAAAACTATATTTTAATATGATTATTTCAATTTTCATGCCAGCACGAGGAGGAAATGGTAATAATCCTTGATTCTATTTAGATGAATGCTTATTATTATGAATTATATAAGTATTTTATACTAATCAAATATACTTTCGCCTATAAAGTCCGTTGAAAGGGACTGTTTGCATGACAAGGACTGTGTGTTAGAATAATTTACTTCGCTATATAAATATAGATTAAAATATATTTTCTGTGTTCAATAAAATTTCATGAAGATGAAATTTAAAACTCAAAGGAATGAAATATAAAGTATCAAATCAGCTGCATTTATGTTATTACATAGAATATTAAGAATATTTTATTTATATATATATTTTATAAATTTTCACAATTTTTCAAATTTTTTATCTGCTGCTATAAGCGTGCACCAGATATATTCGTAAGTGAGAGACAGACTATTTGTTATTTTTTAAAATGTTATTCCTCACTTAGGTATGATTAAATTATTTTTTCAATCATATTTTTAAACAAAATAAATAATTATCTTAAATATTTTTTATTTAACAAATGAATTTCCAAAAGTAATCAAATATTATAATATGTTATAAAAATTCTGAATTAGGTCTAAATTTTAATAGTTTTGATTGGTTTTCTAAAACAGCTGGAAGCTACATAACATTTCTTTCTTCTTCAAAACAAAGTACAACTTTTAGCTTGCAATACATTTTTTTGTAAAAAAATGTTATAAAATATGTCTTATTTACTAGTTATTATTATTTTGACAGTCGGATTCAGCTACTCCCTTCAATTATAATCCCCATCCGGTGGACATGACCAACTTAACGTTGTCCCGTGAAATGCAAAACATGGCGGAAAGGTTGGCGGAGAACGCGCACGATATATGGGCCAAGAAGAAAAAAGAGGAATTGGTCACTAACGGAGGTGAATATGAAATCAGAAGCCGAACCGCTTCACGCTTTTTTCCATATAGCAGGATTGTCAGAGGATACTAACGTTAAGACAATTCGTTGACCATGTGGGCAGTACATGGGCAGTTTCAATTTTCAGGGTTGAATGGCGAAACTTAACGCAACGCGTTATCTACCAAAGTGAAATAATAATCATTTCCTCGAGTGAGGATCGAATTTGATACTGTTAAACGATGTTTCCTTAGTTAGTTGTGGCAATAGTTTTATTATTGTGGTTTAATTTATTTTTACACATTTAATACTTTAGTAGAGTACATAAAGGATTTTAAAGTATCTATAAATCTTTATTTAACTTTCTCATTTACCACTGTTACACACTTTCTTTCTTTCTTTTTTTTTGTATCCAAAATAAAATGGAACCAAAATTATTTTTATTATTTTTTCTTCTTAGGTGGCATCCATCCCCAGTTAGTACCATACGACCTCCTAACAGACAAAGAGAAAAAGAAAGATCGAGAACGTTCTCAGGAATTCCTCAAATACCTCCAATACCAAGGCTACAAGCTGCATCGTCCCAAAACATCACAAAGTGATACAGAACAAACAACGACTGGTGTCGCCATTGAACTTAGATTTGCTTATTCTTTGTTAGAAAAGTTAATACAATACATAGATAGAGCGACTATTAATATGAAATTATTGAAACCGTCGACTACTTTTAGTAGACGCAGCAGTTTTAAAACTAGTACGCGGGATATTAAGTTCTTTTCTAAGGTAATTTTTTTTTAGTTATTTTTGTGTTGTTTTTTAATGAATTTACCTACTACTAAAATATTTTAAAGCTATTAATTAGCAGAACTTTAATTATTTTTTTTTATATTCAACTTTTACTATAAAGCATGTTAGAAATAGAATAGATTTATTTACAATTTAAATCTCAATTAATATTAGTAGCATGATTAAATTTAGTTTAAAATATATTTTAATTCAATACCCAATATGAAATATTTTTTCTCACGTTTACTATAAACTCTTTTCTTGTCTATGCTTTATATTTCATATGTTTATATTACAAGCAAAACAAATCGGAACTAAAGTACTTCAAGAAGGTACTATTATATTTTTAGTATATAAGTGTTTTATTTTTCTTTTTTTTTCAAATATTATATAGCGATTATTTTTACTTTGGTTATATATAATCCAATATTGTTTTTTAAAATATTTTTTCATATAGCTCGATTTAAAGAACTTGATTGGAAATAGTAACTGTATTTCAATATATATATATATATATATATATATATATATATATATTATGATTTAGTTGAATTATAAAATAGAAGCCAGACATGTCGTTAGTTCGACTCCCGCTCGACGAATTGAAGTTTTTAATATTTTCTTTTTCTTGCTCTCGTAACGAGGCAAAGCGCGGCGTTGAGTTCCGCTACTCAACATGCAATACCTCCAGAATTATCGGAAGTGTTATAAGTGTCATAACACTAGATTCCAAGCTTGGCTTATAAAAATCTACTACTTACATATAGAAGTATATGTAATACTAATATTATAATTAAATGTGAAATTTTGTGAAGATAAATGCTTGTTCCATTTTCACGCATAAACGCTACCGAACAGAAATAAATGAAACTTTACAGTAGTATAGCTTATATCAGATTAACACAGGCTTCAATTTATTTTGTATAATTTACCTATAATATAACAATAAATTTAAGCTTGCGAAGACGCGTTTGAGTCACCAATATTAATACAAATAAACTATTTTCACAACAGGTGGTCCTCCCCCTAATGGAGAAGTATTTCTCCACTCACCGCAACTATTTCATAGCGGTTGCGACAGCCACCAATAATGTAGGAGCAGCGAGTTTGAAGGAGAAGGAAATGGTTGCCGCGTTGTTCTGTAAGCTGGCTAGTTTGTTGAGATCTAGGTATGAACTTAAGATTTTTTGCTGTTTTTTTTTTCTGGGTAATTGTGGGATTATCATAGTTCTTTCTATATTAGTTGGGTTGTTTTTGTGCTTAATTTTTCGTTGATCCCGCACACAGCAGAGTAGGCAGAGGGAACCTAATGTTAAGATACTCCATACACCACTTTTCGCCGAATGTCAGAGGCATTGCGTGTTGAGTGGCCGAGCTCTACCCCGCCCGTTCCCTCGACACCAGAGCAAAAGAATGGAAATATAAATTTAAATAAATATTTCATTTCCCCGAATGGAGATCGAACCCATAACCGCCGAGTTACAGTCACACCCTTGTGCCCTTGGGCCACAACAGCCTCGAACGAAAACGACGGAATAAGTCTTTAAATTGGTTATTAATATGACCATATTATCAATTATATGAATAATTACTAGTTATTGACTTAATTTATTTCCTATCTCAGAGTAGACCTAAAGAATTTAATAAATTATAATTTAGTAAGCTAGGTAAGAATCTTTATTGCCCAATGCTGTCATATTTTAATGTTTTTTTCAGCTTTAAGTTGTACTCTGCATGTATCTCCTCACTTTCCGGCTATTTCTACAGGCATTGCATGTTGAGTGGCGGGATTCAACGCCGCGCTTTGCCTCTACATCAGAGCGAAAAAATTAAAATATTAATTGTTTCATTATCTCGAGTTAAAATCGGACCCACAACCTTTCGCGGTTACAGTCGCGTGCTTGTGCCTTTGCTCCACTAGCCTTTTCAATGATTAAAACGTTTATTTTATTTACCCAATATCTCACTTACGAACAGGCTAGCAGCATTCGGTCCAGATGTGCGTATAACGGTACGTTGTTTACAAGTGCTGGTGAAAGGCATTGACGCTAAGTCCTTAGTGAAGAACTGCCCTGAATTCATAAGAACATCTATGTTGACATTCTTCAACAATGTGGCTGATGATCTCGGACACACTATTATGAATTTGCAAGATGTAAGTTTATTTCTTTTTTTTTTGATTCACGCTTTATCCCGCACATGAGAGGGCAGGATCTAGTGTTAGGACACTAGGACCTGCCCTCCTATGAGTGTCTGAACTCTTATTGGCTCTTTGTCTAAGAAGACAATCTCTCATTCTCCTGATAAGAATCAGGAGAATGAGAAAAACTCACTCCTTCTAGAATGAAACCGAACCCATAACCAGAGCGCTTACAGCCAGACCATGCGCCACGCCGGCGGATTTGTATAGATTTGCATATATCATATACATTTGGTAGATAGTGAAAAGTTACTTCACATTGTAATGATTATATGTGAAAGAAAACTGGAAAAGATAATGAAATGTTAATAAATACTCTCTGTCTCGTAGAAATGGAAAAGAAAGTATATTTTTCAGTGGAGTTATTTTTTATTTTACTGTTATTAGTTAGGTTATTATAAAATAATTAGAGGAATTATAACTGATGTTTATGATTTATAATCTTATTATTCCCATGTTTATGATTTATAATCATAAACATGGGACTAATAAGTAAATATAGACTTCTATATAAACTGTACTATATTTTTAATTAAATTTAAATATTAACAATAAAAAAATACGATTTTTTTTAACACTCAGGGTAAATATGCACACCTCCGAGGAACTCATCTAAAGACTTCCACATCTCTTGGTTACATCAATGGCGTCCTGCTACCTATTCTTACTGCGATGTTCGATCATTTGGCCAATTGCGAGTATGGCGCTGATTTACTGTGTAAGTTTAATTTTTATTTTTAGGCGAGGAAAACCTGGGAACCTAATATTAAACACTCTTTCATTCTCCACTTTCCACCGAATGTTGCGTGTTGAGGAAACTGATAATATTAAATATTTTATATCCCCCTAGAGTAGGAATCGAACCTACAACCTGACACGTTTATAGTCGCACGCTTGTGCCTCTGCGCAGCCACTTACCTAATTTCATAAATACATAAAATTTACAATGACAAACGAAGGAAATCTGAATGATAGGGTATCCATTGATTATTTTTCTTAATTTATTATTCTTCCCTATAAAATATGAAACTGTTTTCTCATATTATAACATTTTATTACATTATAACATTAAGTATTCATCATCACTTGATGATTCACTTTCACTTTTCTCTCTATAGTCCCTCTGACATATGTCTTTGCATGCCTTCCTAAAATATTTTCTTTTCCGATTTCCGCACTCGTGAACTGAACAAAGTTTCTTCCTTACAACTCCACACGCAATAATACATTTATCTCGAGATATCCTTTTACATTCCCTTTCAGTTTGCGTGTCGCTCTTGCGAAATATATGAGTTTCGTGAATATGTTCTGCTTTTTCTTTTTTTAACTGCAAAAAAATTATTAATTTGATGTTTAGAATCGCCGTTGGTAATCTATCTATCTATCTATGTATATAAAAGGACATGTACCTGACTGACTGAGGTAAGACGCACGCACAGCCGTAATCGCTGATGTTAGAAACGATAAATTTTGTACAGATGTTTATTTTCATAATCTGGACATCCACTAAGAAGGGATTTTGAAAAATTTTAACCCTAAACGGGTGAAATAGGAGTTGAAAATTTGTATGGATTTTTTTTTAAATCGGCACCGATTTCTATAAAATTTGGACTCTTAAAAATATTTCATTGAATACGTGTTTCATGGTTTTTTAGAATGCACCCCCTAAGGGTTCAAATAAGGGGTTGAAAGTTTTAATGGAAAAATCTTTAAATCGTCACCGATTTTAATAAAAATTTAAATTCAGACTGTTAAAAATAATTTATTGAACACGTGTTTCGTGTTTTTTAGAATTCACTAAGGGTTGTTACAAATATGCAGGCGAAGCTACGCGAGCACTAATATTTTACATAATAAACAAATTACGATTGAAGAGTCGTAGTCGTAATGCTCTAAACTGTTGCGTATTGCGCACATGGGAAAAAAATTATCAAAATAAAAAAAAATCGAGTCTGCGCAGCCATCTTACAGCTAACTTCAAGTCGGCCACGACTCGCGACTTTTATACTCTTCAGCAAGCATACCATATCAGTAGAATAGTTAGTTGAGAGCTTAATAATTTCTCACTATGAACACTCTACCATATTGAAAAATAATACGTATACGTAGTTTTTTTTTATGGTTACCTTCAATTCTCGAATTATAAACGGTATGCACAATTGTATGTATCTTCTTCTAGTTGCATCTACAAATTCGGCTGAAAATAAAACTACTTTTAAATAAGAATAATAGCAAAATAATTACAAATTTAGTAATTGTAACTTTTGATTTATAGCTTCACGCTGTATCCCGTAAATGTCAGGGTAGACAGAGGTAATAGATCTGGGAACCTAGTGCTAAAATAGTCCGTTCCCATCAAGACATTTTCGTTCCCCACGTTCCGCCCAATTTTCTTACCACAACGGTAACGGTTTTGATTTGCGGAACTTAACATTTTGCTTCGTTACGAGAGCGAGGAAATAAAAATATGAAATATTTAATTCCCTCGAGTGAGCATCGAACCCATAATTGTCGCGTTTACAATCAGTCATATGTTTGTGCCCCTGCGCCACGACAGCCCCAATTTTTTATTTACAATTTTTTTGTGTTTTTAAGTGAAAACTTAATTATACTAAATATACTTTGTATAATTTATAAAATATATTAAGGATCTAAAATATATTAAAGCTCACCAGCTCCTCGAAATTTTTGCGGATTTTTGGTATATTTTGGTAAATATTTGCTGTAATCGAATTCTACGATGCACGCCCTTTTGGATTCATCTTTGAAATCATCTTTAAAATCCCGTTTACATCGATATGTTAATTTGCAAATTTTATCTCTAACGCTAAGTAATGCCTGGAAAATATTTTCTGCTGCGCTATATTCCTTTTTTTTATAAAATTATAAGTACAAATGTCTTATTTAACTAATGATAAATATTTACTATTATTATATTTAAAGTATAAAAAAACTAACATTCAGTCTAGGTTTTCCTCTGGTACCCAGGCAAAAGCGCGGCGTTGAATTCCGTCCCTCAACACGCAATGCCTCGAAAATCCGGTGGAAAGTGGGGAACGGAGTGTCTTAACACTAAGTTCCCTGTGCTTATCCTGCTGTGTGTGAGATGCAGCGTGAAATTAAAAAAAATAATACTCACTTTATAACATTTTCTTATCGCTACTTTTATACATGCGTCTTCGTATTTTCCTCTTAGCCCTTGGATTTCTACACCCTTAATTACTTTAACATTGTACACATCTTCATTAAGTAAATCAGATAATCCTCTATAATTAATCTAAAATTCACAATATTTTCTTTATGTTATTAATTACTCAAAAACATGTTTATATATATTTTTTTTACCTTTTCATTTTGGTCAATGAATATTATAGTTTTTGGAAAAGCAGTGATGTTTTCTCCATTATCTTCTTGTATATTGACGACGTCTCCAATATCAATTGAACTTACATATTTTACATGCAGAAAATGATTCCAAGTTAACTGAAAATTTATGAAATAATGTAAAAAATATAAAGCAAAATATAAATGCATATATGTGTAGAAAACATAACGTAATTTACCATAAAAACTAAAATTGAAAATAACCGGAACGCTTCTCTGTAAGACCACATTTAAAATAATGTTTTACTCATTTATTTATTATCATTTGTTTTAAATTTAAAATCAATCAAAAATATGGATGATAATAAAAAAAATGTTTAATAACTATTTTACTTCTGTACATTTCTTAATGTTCTTTACATTTAGGTGTCCCTGATATCCTGTTTAAAGAAATTCAAGAAACAAATGTTAAATAACTAAAAATAGCTTCTCTTCTACTGCATTATTAAAAAATACTAGGAATAAAAAACAACTCATAGATTTCTAATAAAATTTATTTACTATCGCCTTTTATAATTTATCTATGTACTTCTAATCACTGGCTGTTTCACTTTCACTTTCACTCTCACTTGAGCCACTTTCATCCGAGTCTCTCTGTACTTGAAACATCTTTTTACATTCAGTTTTACAACCCTTTTCTAATCCTTTCTCCTTTTTATCTTTACACGTATGTTTAGAACAAGTTTTCTCCACAGCATAATTACAAGCTTTAATACATTTTGATTTTGATTGTTTCTGGCATTCCCTTTCGTATTTATCGCGAAGAGCTGATTTATCAATTATAATTTCATGTCGATTGTTTCCAGATAATTCTTCGAAATTGTTCTGAAAGTTTAGTTAAATTTTCAAAAGTTATTTTTAAATATTGATTACACAAAAAAAAAACTTAATTGTTTATTTTACCTCTTCACGTAAATATTCGTCAGCTTTTTCTTCTAAAACGAAAAAATATAAATATATATTATTCATAAAAAATACAACTCCTTAAAAATACTTGTTTATCGCAATATTCGCATAGGTAACTTTTCTAGCATTCTCGCCAATTGAATAAAAGAATGTAAGAATTGTATAAAAGAATGTAAGAAAAAAAGATACTATAGAATATTATTTGTACCCATTATAATGAAAGTTATTGTATAGAATATTACCATTCTAACATTGTCGCCAATTTAGAATTGAACAAAATCATGTAAGAGAGAAGATATTATAGAGCATTTTTCATACCTATTATAATAAAAGTTATTGTATAGAATATTACCATCTCGCTTCCTAAGCAAGGGTTGAATTTTATCTTCATTAGACTTCTTGTCTTGCTTATTTTTGTCATTCGGCTTTATAAATGAAAATTCTCTTTCACATCCTTTTTCGCCAAACTCCACGAAATCAGATTTGAAATTTGATTTACATTTATAACGGGATTTGCATACGTTTTTACTAACAGCTTTTACCACCTAAATATTATTCAAGTTGAATTAAAATTATTTTTTTATGTTTACTATTTAAAGAAAAACATTTTGAAAGTTTTTTGTATTATTTTTAAAATAAGACAAAAAATAACTATTGAGGCCAGCCGTGACGCAGGTTGTGTTCGATTTTTACTTGAGGAAAAGAAAAATATTTAATATTTTCATTTCTTCGCTCTGGTGTCAAGGAAAAATGCGACCTTGAGTTTCAACGCTCAACAAGCAGTGTCTCTAGAATTCAGCGCAATGTGGGCAACGGAGTGTCTTAGCACTAGGCTCCCTATACCTACCCTCCTACAAGCTGGATACAGTATGAAGCTGACAGAAAAAAAAATACTTACTTTCTTGCATTTCTTAATGGGAGTTCTCAAGCATGCTTCGCCGTAGGTACTTCGAAGTAAATTTTCTATTTCAATATTTCTTAATTCACTTTCTGTGCGTTCTTCACGTGATTCCTAAGAAAATATTTAATCTCTTATATCTCAAATCTGAGTTAGTAATATTTTTAATACAATCAATTATTAATAATTTATAACACTTTTTTTACCTTTGTACTTGAATTTAAAATATAAACTGACAACTTTTCTCCTGCATCTTGTTTCTCATAAGCTTTTTGTTTTTGTGAAAATGGATCCATATCTATATTTAACTTTATCGGTTTGTTTATTACTTCATACCAAATATTGTGCGGAGAAAATAATTCAGAATACACTACTTTCTTTATTCTTCTAGTATTTGGATCATTGTCGGTTCGTAGACTTTTATGTTTTTGTTTTTTATGTTGTTTTAAAATGTCAAACCTTGTTTTTTCTCCTAAATCATTGTGTTTACTTTTGTGCCTTTTATTAAACGGTTTCTTGACATTTATTACGTTTTGCTTTAGTTTATTGAGTACATATTTAGTAGTAGGCATTTCTAATGGTAATTCGTCTATTTCGTCATTAGATTCACTTTCTTTAGATTCAAATACTTTAGATTCTTTTTTTTTGTTATATTCTAATATGTTTTCGAATTTCACTCTCTTTTGATTTTGATTTTTACCAATGTTCTTTTCATCTTTCGCTTTTTCTACAGAACTTGATGCTTCTTCATGAGATGAAGCACTTCCATATATCATTGCTGTTCCAGGGCGTGGACTAGTTTCACTAAAATTTATTATTTTTTTTAACGATCGATTCCTAGGTTTTGTGGTTTTCTCTCTTTGTGGATTTTTATATGTGCTATTTTCTTCAAAAGACGACGAGCTGTGGAGCATATCTTGAGATTTATACATGCTTTTTAGGATTTCATAGTTCTGTAAAAGTTTTTCGATTATTTTATTCGTCAAATTAATATTCTGGTATTCTTCTGTAAATGTTTGTTCATTGCCTTTGACTTTCGAAGTTGCATTGAATATCAATATTATCTGAAATAAATATTTTTTCATAAATATTAAAAAGAACAGTAACTTTATACGTATTTTTTTTGAAAAATAAAGTTACATTTATAATAGAAAATATCAAACTGGCAATCTGGTGGAAAACCATCGAATATTTTTACACTAAAACGATAAAATAAATCGAATCTCACAGATAAGGAGCACTTTATATTTTGTAGCACATAAACGTATTTACATATGGATACTTTGAAATGTGATTTTAACTGCAACAAAATTTCTTTGCAATTACTATAAATAAAAGTCATGCACTGCAATAATATAATAGAATATTAATATTAAACATCTGAATATTAATATTTTCTTATTAATTGAGGATGTCGTAGCGCAGGTTCACAAGCATGCGTTTGCTAACGCAACGGTTGTGGGTTCGATTCCCACTCGGGAAATAAAATATTTATTTTTTCTTCACTACTATGAGGCTAAGCGCGGCGCTGAGTTCCGCCATTCAACGCTTCGAGATTTCAGTGAAAAGCTAAAAAGATTATAAAAAATGTTGTTTTTACTTATTTATAGAACCCTCGTGGTAAATCACATCAGAATTGAATCACAAAGTATTGATTGATTTATTTATTTATTTCATATGTACTGGTTTAAAATGATACATTTTAATTATTTACTAACGCTCAATTATATATGAAACATTCATACATCATTATTTATTAGAAAAATATACCTCTAAAAACTTTATAAACTGATATATAAATACTAATATGTAGATTCTAAAGTTCCTTGGAAAGGCATTCTATAAAAAATTATTTTATTTTCCCGCTTTAAAAGGGTCAAAGTGTATACAGTCAAGAACATTAAGGTTTGATTAACCTAAAAAGTACATATAAAGATTTGGCACTAGATATTATTGTCTGGTATGTAATTATTAAAGAATTTAATAGTAAGTTGAATATTACAGTGGATGAAATACAAGTGGCATCATACAAGATGCTCGGTTCCTTATACACGCTGGGAACAGACGTCAGTCTAACGCACGACAGGAAGTATCTGAAAACCGAAATAGAGAGACATAAACCAGCTTTGGTAAGATAAAATATGAATTAATATTTTTCTTTTTATTTTTCTTAAGAATATCTTACATTCATAAGAAGACTTAGTACCTTTACGCACCTCCTCTCTCCTTAAAACTTGTTTATTTTTACAAAAACTTTTCCGCTTTTGTTAAGGTAGTCTTACTAAACCGATAATGTAAAATATGTTATTTGATATAAAAATAATAAACAAAAATCGAACTCACATCCTTTAGAAGCGTCCCCGTGTCAAATACAGTCTACTTTATACAAATGTGGATAACCTCCTTGTGATCACGTACTATATTGCAAAGTGTTCAAGTGTCGGGTTCCACAAAAATGTATCAATATGCTATTTAGTACTGTACTGAGAGTTTTTTTTAGTTTGAGAGTTTCATTTAAAAATACTTTTCAGGGTTCATGTTTGGGCGCCTTCAGTTCGACGTTCCCCGTTGCATTCTTGGAGCCTCATTTAAATAAACATAACCAATTCTCACTTCTCAATCGTATTGCTGACCATTCGCTTGAGGCGCAAGGTAAATTACGTTTTATTTACATATTATATACAATTATTATTTTCTTTGATTACTACTATCATAAAAGAGGTTCTAGAAGACGATATGTAAAAATGCTTTCTACTTTTCAATATTAATACTAGTCATTTCCGACTCTGATATAATGAGACCATATCACAACGATACATTTTTTATTACAGCTTAAAGTTAATAAAATTATAAAAGTATAAAAATAATTAATTTCTGTTTTTTCCAGACATAATGGCAAAAATGGAACAATCAATGCCCACACTAGAAACAATACTAAACGAAGTAGACCATTTCGTAGAGTCAGACAAGACGTACAGCGAGGCCCCGCATATTATAGACGTGGTGTTGCCATTACTGTGTTCTTATTTACCTTTCTGGTGGGCGCAAGGACCTGATAATGTTACACCGACTGCTGGGTGAGATTGCCTTTTGTGATATTTTTTTATTGCATATATCAGAGTAAGTAGAGAAAATCTAGTGCTAAAACACTTCTTTCATCATTTACTGCCCAGATTTTAGAAATAAGGAAAGTAGGTTATGAAAATATTATAGCGCTTTAATAAAATATATAAAGACTTTCTATCTACACAAATTAGTAGCACTCAAAACAAAATATTAAAATAATTACATTTCAGTTTTAAACTGTATATGACAATATCGCATGTCTATGATAAAACATATTTAAATTATGTTACAATTTGTAAAACTATGTTTTCCATTATTTCTTATTACATTATTTAATATCGGTAAAAAAATATTATAATATGATTTCACATTCAAGAAATCACGTGACAATGGTAACAGCGGAACATATGAACCAACTACTCAAAAACGTATTAAAACTGATCAAAAAGAATATTGGCAACGAAAGTGCGCCATGGATGACTAGAATAGCGACTTATACCCAACAAATTATTATAAATAGTTCGGAGGAGTTACTTAGAGAGTCCTTCTTACCGTTGGCAGAGAGGGTGAGAAAGAGAACTGACAATATGTTCCATAAGGAAGAAAGTTTAAGAGGTTTTATTAAGGTAAGTTCGACTATTAATTTGTTTTTACTTCAATTTCGATTACTTTTCGTAACAGATAGACAATAAAAAGAATGTGATTAACAGCTCATTCAACGTATTTGGATATCGTTAATATATATTTTTTTATATTAATTCTTTAGGCGCCATTTAAATCCAAGACAATACCATTTTCATTCTGGGCCCAAGAATGTATGCAATCTTTTCAGTCTTCTTTACACGTTTTATACTCAAAAAATTTTTTTATAGAAATAGAAGCAAACTTTTTAAATTTATACTATATATATTTTTTCCAGTCATCAACCGACGACACGTCGCAAGTGGAATCTCAGATACAAGAAGATTGGCAGTTACTTGTCAGAGATATATATTCGTTCTACCCTCTTCTTATCAAATATGTCGATTTGCAAAGGAACCATTGGCTTAGAAATAATGTTACAGGTATTTTTTTTGGTATTAATATTTTTGTTTAAAGTACTATTTCGATTTATACTATCCATATTTAATGTTTATTATTACATTTTTTGTCGATATAAGGTATACTTGAGGTCTGTGGTCGGTTTACTATTACATTTTTTTGTTCTTTCTTTGTCTTAATAATAGTCTATTAAATACGGAAATTGTACACAAATCAAATCCATTACTTTCGTGGGTTGTTTTATATTACTATCCAATTTATGATAGTGTATTTAAATGTAACAAATATAATGTATATATTTTTTTCTATGTATAGAGGCGGAAGAATTATACAATCACGTAGCAGAAATATTCAACATTTGGTCCAAGAGTCAGTACTTCCTCAAAGAAGAACAAAACTTCATATCGGCTAATGAAATAGACAATATGGTACGATTAATAATATAATATATGCATAATATAATACAATTTAATGTATAATTAATATTTATTATTAAAATCGTTATGGCGCAGCAACGGTTGATTCTCACTTGGAGATATTATTTTATTTACCTCCCTCTGGTAATAAATAGAAGCGCGGCGTTGAATTTCGACCTTTAATACGCTGTGCATCGAAAATTGAGTGGAAAGTGGGGAACAGTGTTGTGTCATATTAGACATGATTCTTCTGCCTACCATGTTAAAAAAGATAGTTATAAATATGGATAATATATACATATTTAAAATAATTACATCTCAATATCATTCATTAGTTTCTCTGTCCACATATCTTAATGTATTGCGTTAGTTATTTTCTGTTTGTTATGTTTGTATTGTTATTTGGTTTCACTGAGACATTTTTTTTTCTTTGATAAAAAAAGTTATAGCAAGTTTAATTAATGTAGACATTTTGAATATCAGTGCAGGTAGATTAAATTTATAGTATGACAAACCTTTTTGCATTTTGTTATTTTATTAGTATTTTTAAAATTTTGGTTTTAAGATGCAAGATTTTTCTTTATATGTTTAATTACAAAAATAGACAATTTTTACTCTAACTGCACCTCCTAATATGGAAATAAATAAAAGATTAATTTTTATACAAATTTTAACAATGTTTTAAAATTACGTATCGGTAACAAGAAAAACTTTGACATAGGTGTTGATAATGCCCACTGCGACTCGAAGAGTCACGACCGTAGTAGACGGAACACCTCAGGGTGGTGGAAAGGTAAACTTCTTGAAACTCGTAAAATATTTGAATTAACTATACTAATCGTATTTTTTTTTTTGTAATATTTACTGTCTTTCTTTATTACTAATTTAACGTTTGTAAATAATATTTGTATATTAAAAGTTGTGTGTATCATTTTTTTTATAAATCTTCTGTGTGACTAGTGACAAAAATTGTAAATAAAACAATCTTTTCTTCTGATTAAGTGTTCCTCTAATATATTTTAAAAGTTAGAATTTTTCTTAAGCTAACATTCTTAATTTTTCATTGTTTTTTATACACAATCTGCATGGGTCTCTATCTACACCACGTACCTAGTTAGTTTTGCATGTCGACTAAAAAAATTTTGTTTTTTATACACATGTACAAACATACACATTTATTCTTATTAATTATTCACTTTATACACTTTATACACTAATTATTTAATAATCATTTAATTTTCCTAATTAAAAGACAATTATAGCAAGTCTTATATATTATATTAATAATGTTTCTTTTTATATTTTCACTCATTTTTTAATGATACCTATAGCCATAAATATTATTTTCGATTTAAATATTTTATTTTTCAGACTTTTTATCATCGAAATTGCTAACATATTTTAACATATTATGTACATGTTAAAATATATGTCTGTTTAATAAAAAAATATATACTTATTACAAAACGAAAATATAATGTAAAAAAGCTTATGACAGTTTTCATTAAGTGTTTCAAAAAAACTTACACAAATCTAGCGTTTTTCGCACAGAATAAAAAAATTATGAATACTTACAGTACGATCGATGAGTTGTGGCCATTCTGAAGTTAAATTTTTACACATTATACACTCGGAAAGAAAATCATCAAAAATAAGGAACAATCCTAAAATCAAATCTGCACGGCTATTTACAGCTAACTTTAGAGAGGTCACGACTCGTCGACCGTACTGTATATGTTCTGACACGCTATATAAATGTTATAGAAAAAGAAGAAGCATCGCGACAAGAAACGTGACAAGGACAAGGAAGTTCAAGCGTCCTTAATGGTGGCTTGCTTAAAGCGATTGCTGCCAGTGGGTTTGAATCTTTTTGCGGGAAGGGAGCAGGAGCTTGTACAACATTGTAAGGATCGGTTTTTGAAGGTAGGTTTTTTTTTATTTATTAAATATTTTTCGTTAGATCTTTTAAAAGTAACTCCATTTTTAATCTAAGTTATGTTAGGTGTCTACTTAGAAATTGCAAATCTATCAATTTTCATGCACTATGGATTTATTTATTAAGGCCAGTCGAAAATAATATTTATTTACAAAGAAATATTTATTTACATTTATATTTTTATTTCTTCGCTCTGGTGTCGAGGCAAAGCGCGGCGTTGAGTTCCGCCACTCAACACGCAATGCCCCCAGAACTTGGCGGAAAGTGTATCTGCCTACCCTGTGTGCAGGATACAGCGTGAAGCTGATTTAATTTATAGATCATGTTACAAAACGCAATAACATTATATAGAAGTTCTATAATTGTATTAAAATAAATTATACTAGCGGGTACACAAAATGTCCACAGAAAATGACAGAACAAGATGTGTCAGAGTTCGCAAAGACCCAACTAACATTACCAGATAAGATCGATCCAGCTGATGAAATGTCCTGGCAACACTACTTATACAGCAAACTAGGTTCGAAAAGCAAAACCGCCATCACTGTTGAAACATCGGAAAATAAGGCCAAAATTATAGATGACACCGTTGAAAGGATCGTGGCTATGAGTAAAGTGCTTTTTGGATTGCATATGGTGAGTTTCATTTTAAAAGTAAAATGTTTATTAACGATAGGTTTTTTAAATTTCAACTGTCAGATTCCAATATGATTGTCTAAAAAACTTACTTTCATTATATATGTCTTTCTTATATTAGTGGTTTCTTAATTTTGATTAGATAAACACAGTAGGTAGGATACTGCTGCCCAAAATTGGGTCTGCTTCGGTCATACAAAATAAAACAGTATTATGAATTTAAATTAAGTGGAACTTTGAATTCCATCAACTCAAGATGTTTCGCTTAGTAATAAAGCTATAAAAGCAAAATATGAAGGACTTATACATTTATATATTTATTGTACAC
The DNA here is from genome assembly GCA_021202915.1 of Heliconius himera. Lineage (NCBI taxonomy): Eukaryota > Metazoa > Arthropoda > Insecta > Lepidoptera > Nymphalidae > Heliconius > Heliconius himera. The sequence continues at coordinate 28,616 of JAJHJA010000627.1, forward strand.
TAATACAAAGTTATTTTTAAATTACCCGAATCATCTCTCTATTACATGTTAATATTAAAATAAATTACATATATTCAAATAGATCGACCACCCCCAACAAATGAGTAAAAACGTGTACCGCTCAGTAGTGTCCATACAACGTAAGCGCGCGGTCATAGCCTGCTTCAGGCAGATGTCGCTGCACTCGCTGCCAAGGTTTAAATGATAGTGTATCTTGTGCTTTGTGTGTTAGAGTTGATTTTTGTGTGTATTTATGTCATACTAATCTGTTGATTTGCATTTTGATGACATATATTGACCAATAACATTGATACTGTACGATGTACATATTAGAAAAACTGTGGGTTTCTTTTCTTTTTATATATATATATATATATATATATATATATATATATATATATATATATATGTAATTTATATATGTATATATAAATTTAAAATAAGAGGAGGAAAATATATGTAGATATCTTAATAACTTCAGAAGTATAATTTGATTTCTAATGTGATTTTCAGGATGAGTTTTATTCAGTTTTTTTATACTTCCCATAACGTTTTAAGTACTAAACGTTAAACTAAACGTAACGTTTTAAGTATCTAGTTCTACAGTTTGTCCGAATGTATCTTAAGTTATGAGAGAGTTTTAATCCAAATTTTGATGTTTGATTTTCAAATTGAATCAAAAAAAAATATAATTTTGAACCAAAGCATTATTTAACTATTAATAATAACAGCCAAAAATTTTTAAACTATTAATAAATAAGTAAAAAATATCCTAAATCCTAAGTAACACGCATGCCGCATTGGATTAACAAGGCGACGAAGCCCAAACAAAGATCTAACAATTGGAAGAGAGTACTCTGTGCCGCGAGAAAAAGGGCGGCAATGGCTTGCTTGAGATCTCGACATCTCTATAAGATAAGTCGGTAATGTATATGTATTTTTTTTCACGCTGTATCCCGCGCATAGCATGATTGACAGAGGGAATCTAGTGTTAAGTCGCTCCGTTCCCATTAAAACACTTTCGTTCCCCTACTTTCCGCCAAATTCTCGAGACACAGCGAGCTTTTCCATTACAGGAGCCAAAAAATATAAATATTAAATATTTCATCCCCCCGTATGGGAATCGAATCCTCGCATTTACAGTCGCACCCTTGTGCCACGACGGTCTTGTTACTTATTAATATTAATATTTGTTTATAATTTGGGATTCATTAAGAGATACTAAGTTTTCAACTGTTAAAAAAAAAGTTGTGACTGTATTCAAAATATATTTTAACGAAAATTTCCAACGATAATTACTTTTTGTTGATAAGGTGAATTGCACTCGATTAAAAAATATTTAAGAGTTAGAAAACACTAAAATCGAATCTGCGCAGACATCTACAGCTAATCAGGACGACCACGACTCGTTAACCGTACTATACATAGGGACTCCCCAGCCAGCCTCTCAAATCCCATTACAAACACCTAAGTACTGTGATTGTTAAAAAATAATCTTGAAGTAATTCTCATTTTTTCATACATACTTTGTAAAACAACTATTTAAATATTGTGCACTGTTTTTTTTTTATTATTAAAATATATAAATTTTTGGTTATTTTTTTTCTATATATTTAATTACACGACGATTCTAAAGATAAACTTATCATTTACAGGCATCGCGTTTGCAATATATTTGCAAGGACATACTACGAGTTGTGGCTGGAAGAGGAAAATATCGGACAAGAGGTTATGATTGAAGATTTAACGGTAAGCTTTTATTTTGAAAGCTTTTTCTTTTTACTCCACATTATATTCCGTATGTAGCTGGGTAGGCAGAGATAACGTAGTGTTGAAACACTATGTTCCCTCCTCACCATTGAAATATCGAGCCATTGCGTATTTAATGGCGGAAATTAACGCCACGCTTTATTTCGTTAATAAAGCGCAGAGATGAATTTATTCCTTGAATGGGAATCGAACCCACAACCGCTGTGTTTACAGTCTAGACAATACAATTCTATTGAATTTATCATTTAACTATAAAATTTGCAGCAATCATTCGAAGATGCAGAACTAAAGAAAAGCGATGTTGTAGAAGAAGAAGGCAAACCGGATCCTCTAACACAACTAGTCACTACCTTCTGTAGAGGCGCCATGACTGAACGTTCCGGTGCTTTACAGGTAAAAAATAGTAAAAAAATATTAATATTATTATAATTTTTCGGCTCCTCTCTGTATCCCGCCTATAGCAGTTTAAGCAAATGGAAACTAGAGTAATTTGTTTTCCAGATTGGGAATTAAACTCATAACTTACTTATACTAAATGGATGTAAAATCTGAAACAAAATATTAAAATTTTATTGAAATAATATATTTAATTACTTAAAATAATGATCTTAAAAGCTTTTTATATCAACTTTCAGGAGGATCCCCTGTACATGTCGTACGCGCATATTATAGCGAAGTCGTGTGGAGAAGAAGAAGAAGAAGGTGGCGAAGAAGAGGAAGGCGGTAGTGGGGAAGAAGCTGGAGAAGACGAAGGTGGCGCTAGTATACATGTAAGTTTATAAATAAAATATATATCAAGAAAAATGCAAAGATATAATGTAATATATAATTAAATTTAATAAAAACAAAAATAGAAATTGACATGTAGCCAAAGAATACGTTGACAACATCTTCTTAATCAGTAAAATTTAAGATGTATTGTGTGTTTAAGTGAACTAAAATTGAGACATTCATAAAAAAATATTGAATTCTTTGTGTGTAAATTATGTTTGTAGATAAATTAGAATAATTTTAAACTCTTGTATAAAAAATCTCAATTATATTACAAGCAGAAAACTATGGATATGTTTATGGTACGTATCTAGTGTAAATATATATAATTTGCTTCAACAAATATAGTGCAAGCCTGTTCGTATATTTTTTATATGTCGAATTTATTATGTTATTATAAAATGTATTTTTTTTAATATATTTTTTGGTTCTAACTTTATGTTACTGATTTCACACACCTAGTGTGATTTTTTTTATTTTTCATATATGATTTCCTTGGAAAGAAATGTATATTAATTATAGAATATTCGCCACCTTTCACTTCATTTGAATCAATAATTTAAGCGCTTGGACGGTTGCCTTTAAGACCACCGTCCCAAAGGCAAATAATGTTCAAATGTTATGATACATTTTCCAATAAAAAAATATTTGTAAAAACAAAAACCCCGACTGCATCATAGAAAATAAACAAGCCCAATAGTTTATTAGGATTAGCAGTCGGGACCTCTTTAAATTATGCGGAGTTCTTGGTAAAGATTTTATTGATTGAAGAATTACTTATAGGTCCCGACTGTTAATCCTAATAAACTATTGGGCTTGTTTATTTTCTATGTTGCAGTCGGGGTTTTTGTTTTTACAAATATTTTTTTATTTTTCATTTTTTTGTTAGAATTTATTATGGTAACGATAATCATGATATACCTTTTTGAAATTCTGAAATTGAGCTCTTGAATTTGATACCCATATTGTAGTATTCGAAACGAAAATATTTTTTTTCACTAAGGCGTACCACAGCCGCCATGATTATTTTTTACTAATGTCACCTATCTAAGAACACTTGGGCTGCTAATACGAATCTAATGATACCTCAAATATGTAAATCCGTTCAGCGGTTCTGGAGATACGAGGTAATAAAGAATATTACATACATACAAGATACGCGCGAAAAACATAACCCTTCCTTAGCAGTCGGGAAAAAAAGTAATGTCTTAATTTTTTTTTGTACAAAAATAGTTATTTTTAGAACTATTTTCTGAAATTACTTATGAAAACCCCCTCAGGAACAAGAAATGGAAAAACAAAAGCTCCTTTTCCACCAAGCGCGACTCGCAAACCGAGGAGTTGCTGAAATGGTCTTGTTACATATATCGGCGTCCAAGGGAGTACCAAGTGAAATGGTTATGAAGACTTTGCAACTAGGAATATCTATATTGAGAGGCGGTAACATTGATATACAGATGGTAAGTGTAGCTTCACGCTGTATTCAGCACATAGGAGGGTAGGCGGAGGGAACCTGGGTACCTGGTGTTAAGACACTTCGTACTGAGTAAGACTTTTCCGTTCCCCACTTTGACATATTCTTTCTGTTACATCAAAACAACAGATACAGAAAACGAATAATGTGATATTTTATTTAAACCACTAGTTTATGAGATAAGCGAATTTATCGAAACAAACTCTTTAGATTTATAATACCAGTAAAGACTTTAGTAGTGTACCGCTTCACTCGAGTGGACTCTTCTTCTTCTCGAGTGGATTCTTTGTTTTCAACATCACATTATAAATATTCGGTATTCTCTGCTTTACACGAATCATTGTAACACGCAAAGAATAACTTTGTTTAATACTATGAAAAAAAAAATGCTGAATATGTCTGAGGTGTAGGTAAAGGTCTGAATAACTATTTAAATATTTAATACGAGCATATAATATGCCTTTAGTTTTCAATTTAATAAACAAAACAACACTATGCTCTTTAATACAAATCATAAGATAATATTTGTTTACTAGAGTTTTAACCAATTTTTATGAATACCATGCAACTTATTATATTTGCCATACTGTTGTTGCTATACTTACAGTCATAATATACGATTATAAATATATTATTCCATAGCTGATTGATAGACAACGCATAACTGGAACTATGCGGCGTAAAACACAAAAATCTGGAGTCTTAAGCAAAATTTTTGGAAAATATCAATTATATTATTTTAGGATAACACTATAAGAGATATTTTCGAAATTCATACGAAATGAGGAAAAAAAATGGATTTTACGCAAACTAATAAATATTTTAACGTTAATGCTTTATAGGGTATGTTGAATCACTTGAAGGATAAAAAGGATGTTGGCTTCTTCACGTCCATAGCTGGTTTAATGAATTCGTGCTCAGTGCTCGACTTGGACGCCTTCGAGAGAAACACCAAAGCTGAAGGTTTGTCGACTTAGTACATTTTTGGTCATCATACCGTCATTTCTTGTAACGTTACGCTGTATCCTGCTTGTAGCAGGGTAGGTAGAGAGAATATAGTGTTAAGACATTCCGTTTACCACGCATCGCCGATTTTTAAGACATTGTGTGGTGAATAGCGCACCTCACGTCTTAGCTCAAATCTTGTTACCAGAACGGGGAAATGAGAAGACGTATTTTGTGCTCAAGCATGGGGTCCAAGCAACCTTATGTAAAGGTTACTGACAAACCCCTTACATTTCGTCGTGGGTTAAGAAGAACAAATTATAATCATTTATGTTTTAAATTTAAATTCCCATTAATGAGTTTAGTTTAAAATTTAATTAAAGTTTTTAATGCTCTTATCCAGGTCTTGGGGTGGGCCTAGAAGGTGCAGCTGGAGAAAAGAACATGCATGATGCGGAGTTCACTTGCGCATTGTTCCGCTTCATACAACTTACTTGTGAAGGACATAATTTGGGTAAGATTTCTTGAATGACGATGAAGATGTTAGCTTTACGCTGTATCCTGCATATAGCAGAAAGTAGTGTTAAAACACTCCATTATCCGCTCTCTGCCGAATTTTCAAGACTTTCAACCCAAGAACCCAATGCCACGCTTATCTTTTGTTACCAAAATGAGAGAATGAAAATAACCACGACGGCCTCAAGTATACATTTTTATTTATTCCAACTATAATAATTTAATTTCAGAATGGCAAAACTACCTTCGGACGCAAGCGGGTAACACTACAACTGTCAACGTGGTTATTTGTACCGTCGACTATTTGTTGAGATTACAAGAGTCTATTATGGACTTCTACTGGCATTATTCTAGTAAGGTTAGTTAAATGGATATAACATTTATAATTTCCCAAGATTAGTTGAAGTCGGGACCGCGTCCATGATCTTTACTCTGCTGATCTTTTTCTATTCTGATCTCTTTCTTTGCTGATGTTTTATTGCCATTTTAGCTTGTTATATACAAGCTTTCGTAAGCAAAATGGCACACAATGTTTAAAAATGTGGAGTATTATATATTATATACATATGCAAAATAATTTGGTTAAAATACATTTAAAAATTTTCAAGACAAGAATTTAAAAATCTCGACGAAGCTCTATGGCTTAGTGGTCAGAGCGCTTGGACGATGAACAAGAGGCGCGTGTTTGATTCTCATTATTTATAAATTTATACATTTTCTAAAAATATTTTTTTGTTATTAGCGTAGCGTAACAGTTAAAAAAATATTAAAAACTTCTTTACACGTTTTTTTGTTCTCTTCCAGGAACTTATAGATCCAGCGGGTAAAGCTAACTTCTTCAAAGCTATCGGAGTAGCATCTCAAGTATTTAACACTCTCACTGAAGTCATTCAAGGACCGTGTACGCAAAATCAACAGGCTTTGGCACATTCTAGGTGAAAAAATTGGAATACTTGCGTACTTACTTTTTGTATTTTAGCTTCACGTTTTATCTCGCATAGCACGGTAGGCAGAGGGACCGCCTGGGCTATGGAAAAATCCTTGGCTCCCGTAACCCTGGCCTGTGGCCATAAGGTCCACGAGTCTCTCACATAACCCGCTCGACTCCCCACTCGGGCGGCGTAAAAGGGTTTCCTCATGACAAAAAATAATTGTAGGCAGGGAAAAACCTTGTGTTAAGACACACCATTCGAGGCACCGCAAAATTTTTACTTACTGTGTTTAGTGACGATATTCTGCGCCGCGCTTGTTCAGCCAGAGTGATGAAACGATATTATTTCATTTCTCGACTGTTTCTTCTCACGCTGTACCCCCACTCCACGAAGAAAACAAACAGAAATTAAATATCAAAGAACTAAGAAATTCATTTTATTTCCATACTTATTGCAGGTTATGGGACGCAGTAGGCGGTTTCCTCTTCCTTTTCTCACATATGCAAGATAAACTATCTAAACATTCGTCTCAAGTTGATCTTCTGAAGGAATTGCTCAATTTGCAAAAAGACATGATTACCATGATGCTTTCCATGCTTGAGGGAAACGTTGTTAACGGTATGTTGGTCCTTTGTTCGATTCTTGGCATATTTTTTACAAATTTTCATTTAAATATTATAATCAACCCCTGTTTAAAAATTAAACCTATAATCATAAGCGTAATTAATCGCGTTTACCCTCATTTATAAGTATAATATAACAGTTTAAATACTATAGATAAAAGAATTTACTTAAAATTATATCTGGTTTGTTAAAGTTAAGTAGCATTTCTACAGTGTTTTTTTTTGCTTCACAATGTATCCTAAAATCGAACCCACAAAGACTTTAATTATTATAATATATATCTAAAAAAAATATTATTTTAGGTACAATTGGTAAACAAATGGTAGACACGCTAGTAGAGTCTGCCTCCAATGTGGAACTTATTCTGAAATATTTCGACATGTTCCTGAAACTCAAAGATCTTACTTCAAGTGCTAGTTTTAAGGAGATCGATCCAAATAGCGACGGATGGGTCCTACCCAAAGATTTCAAGGAGAAAATGGAACAACAGAAGAGTTATACGCCGTAAGCTATTTATAAGAATTTGTTTGGTCGTTCTTACTGAATGTGTCAAGTCATAAATAATTCTTAGTTATTTCAATTTGATCATTTGTTATTTATAAGAAACAATATGAATGCATAAAAATTAAAAAGAAGTAAACTAAAAATCTTTATTGCTATTTAATATAATAACAATAATTTAATTAAAAAAAAGTTTAATGTAAATTTCTTTATATAAAAACTAGAACAAATTTTTGTGTATACAAATGTTAAGAGTGACGTATTATATATGTTCTAGATGTTTATTCATTTTAAAAAAATTAAAAACTAAAATTTCTTTTGTTTATATAATTATTCATTTGATAAAATATTATTTATAATAAATACGTTTAATTTCTTATTTCAGTGAAGAAATAGAATTCCTCCTAGCGTGCTGTGAAACCAACCACGATGGCAAATTGGACTACGTGGGCTTTTGCGATAGATTCCACGAACCCGCTAAGGAGATTGGCTTCAATTTGGCCGTCCTACTTACTAATCTGTCTGAACATATGCCTAATGAACCTAGGTAAGTATTGATAAAAATATATTTAACAAAATTAAAAGCATTTTTTGAGCATAAATTTGTTGGACAAACGAATGCCGGTAAATACTACGGTGGTGGGTTTTATTAATCCTAGGAATTTAATATTTTTTTTTTCATTTCCTAGCTCTAATACAACGCAGTGTGCGGCGTTGTGATCCACCACTCAATACGCAATGTATTTGCATACGCAACGTCTCTACATACGCCGAATGCCATTTCGGCGTATGTAGAGACGTTTCGGAGGAAAGTGGAGAAAGGAGTGTCTTAAACACTAGGTTCTGATGTTCTATGAGTGGGATACAGCGTGAAGCTAAAAAACATTTATATTCTCTAGTTTAGCCTTATTTTGAGTGGCAGAATTCAACGCTGTTTTGTGCACGACCTATGATTTATTACTGCGAAGAACTATCACATTTTTTAGCACATTCTAGAGATAAATATACTAAAACTAAAACATAATTTTGTATATTCTACAGTTAGACAGTCAAAAAATCTAATATAAAAATAACAAGATGCGTGTAATAACAAGTTGCGTGTTGCCAACTATTATTTCATAATCTACATAACATCAATCTATATTATATTTTTTTACAGGTTAGCTCGTTTCCTAGAAACAGCGGGTTCAGTTTTGAACTATTTTGAACCTTTCCTCGGTCGTATTGAAATAATGGGCGGTTCCAAACGCATTGAACGAGTTTACTTCGAGATAAAGGAGTCTAATATTGAACAATGGGAGAAGCCACAGATTAAGGTATGTATTTTAAATACGAATTGTTTGTATTTTTTGAGCATACTAGTTTAATATTTTATATTTATTACTTTATTAAATAAAATCGATTAGATTGATAATAAAAAAAGCATATTAAAAATCATATTTAGTTGCATTTCAAAGTAATATTATAAGAAATTTTATATTTTTGTCTCTTATTTATCTAAGTATGCCAATACCTTGTTAAAATCACATAAAACAATACTTTCAGGAATCCAAACGCGCTTTCTTCTACAGCATCGTAACAGAGGGCGGCGATAAAGAGAAACTGGAGGCCTTCGTTAACTTCTGCGAGGACGCCATCTTTGAAATGACACACGCGTCGGGGTTGATGGCCGCGTCTGAGGAAACGGCGGGAGGACCGAAGAATAGAGAGGCGTATCATATTTATTTGGGAGATGATGAGGAAGAAAGGTATGTATGATTATGGTAGTACGTTTGATTTATAATTAAATACTACGTTTTTAGCATTTTTTAAAATGTTTTTTTTTTTGTACTTAAGAAAGACAAAATATCTTTTGGACATCGCATAAAAATTTTAATGTATCGAATTTGAAAATTTGTGCCTTTTGAAAACCATAATATGAAGTTGTTTTATATTTAGATGAAAAAAAATGTTCAAAAAATTGCTTATCAGGATGTCATTGTCACTTGAATGAACTCAATCATTTTGGCTTCAAAACCAAATATAGATTTTTTTAAAATAGGTACAGCTTGATGAGGTTGGTTTTCGTTACTCCATGTACAAAATCTAATAAATGAACCAAAATTAAAAAACAGAATTACTTATATATATCAAATTATCCTTTGATACTTCCCGCCTACTCTGGTTAGATGATTTTTTACAATTACTAATAAAAATCTTCATCTAACCAGTAGAAAAAAAAGAGATATAGGCACAAAAATATACTACAGTGGGAATCGGAATCAAACCAACATGCTTTTAAAGTCAGACGCTATACCATTGAGACACAAACATCTCTTTCATACAAAATTATATTTTATTTCCAGAGCCGGTAAAGATCCATTCCGTCGTGGTTTCCAATCAGTAAAGGATGGCATATCCACGGCATTCTCATCTCTATCGCCATCCAGCATAAAGGCAAAAATGGCGGATCTTCAACAAATGCCGCCTGCTGAACTTTTCGTGGGATTCTTTAAACTGTTCTTTTACTTCTTCTATTATATTGGATATAGCTTTGTAGTTGTTATCAGGTGAGTTAATTTAAATACAGATAAATAAAATACACACAAACACATATTGTGTCTATTTTTGTATAAATTCAAATGTCTGAAATTTTAAGTTGTTTTAAATAACGGTATACTTACGGCTAAAGTTGGGCGTTATAACATATAACAGATAATATAACTCATTATAAATTTCTAATGTTCTAATCATTATTTATTTTCAACACTGACTGTTATAAATAACAGTCAAAATATTCATTATCTGCTATAAAATGGCGTGTGGCGCCTCGGTTCGGGAATGATCGGAAATATTTAGTAGTTGTTCGGCCTACATCGAGTCAAAATCAAAATCAAAGTCAAAAGAGTCAAATAAAATAATGATGGCGAACTTCACATCGTATAACCTCGCACAAATATGAGCTTTAACTCAATGGCAGAAAGGCCAAATATTACTTACATTAAAATAACTAATAACAAAAATATTAGTCTGAACTTCGTACATTTTGTCATTGTATTATATTTACGTTGAAAATAATATAATATATATTACAACAGTTTTAAAATAACAGTTAAAAAAATATATTATAATGAATAATGCATTATAAAAATATAACAGTAACGCCCAACACTACTTACGGCCTTGTATTTTTCTAATATTTAAACAACCTGTGAAGGTTGTCAAGAACGAAAGCTTAATCTCCATTAATATGTTTAATACCTAGTAGTGTTTGACATTTGTATATAATACAAACATTCAACAATTAGCGAATGTCAATTAAACATCTTGTTCATATCTCTGTGTAACACATTTTCAAAATAATGAATTTAATTCATATCATTCAATGTGAAAAATATTGTTATTATAGTATAAAAATTAAGATTTTCGCAGATTAAAATTATTCTTGAGGATTTGATAAATAACATACAATAGCTATCTGCGTAGAACTTTATTTTTCTCATATTAAATTATAAATGGTTGTCTCATTTCACGCAACAAATCGATGCACAGTCATTGGTAATTTATTCATTATTATATTTAATAATTAAATTTATTTCAGTTCCAACTAAAAATTAGACAAATTTTTAATATTTGTAAAATTTATTAGAATTTAGTTTTTTCCATTTATTTTAAAGTGTATTTAGGAAACCGTATTATTCCCATACTCTCCTTATATTTTTTGTAATATATTTATATTGTACCACTTTTTGACCTTATTAAATATTCTTAGTATTATAACTAACAGTGCAGTTCCTGTCTCTTTCAAATAAATAAAATGATTCTGTCAATATGTGCATGGTATGACCAGTTCTAAACTAAATAATTTCTTTATTTTATTTTTACCATTTACAACATCAATTACCTAATCAATAAAAAGAAAAACTTATAGAAATATCTGTAAGTTTTTAAAATGTCATTGATTTCTTAGATCCCATTATAACATACATTTTTAGAAATAATAATAACATCCCCCATTAATCTTTTTCTCTGTTAAATCCAAATCATACATCTTGTACTTGCCTGTTATCTATATAAAATTTCCTTAATAATCGTATTACATATTTTTTACAAACCTTACTAACTGTAATCTATTCTCATTAACAGTGTTCAAAATTATTATTAATTAACAAATGATATGTATAAATATTTTCAAAAATCATTCAATATAAACACAATAAAATAATATTTATTTAATTATACATTATAACTTTAAATAATTTAACTTTATATAATCATAAAATGTAAAGAATTCATACTTATTACTGTATTATATTTTTTAACCAGGTACATATTAGGAGTACTCCTTGGTCTGATGCGAGGGCCACAAACCGAAGAGCCACCTCCAGAACCGACTGAGGAAGAGAAAATCGGTCAGTTGAAGCTATCCCTACACACGCACAGATTAGCTCAAAGTAAGGCAAATTATACATTTTAGTGGGCAACGAGGAATGACGCTTCAGGATTTAACTGTTTGATGCTTCAATTATTCACACAATTGTTTTTAATTGGTCACTCTCAAAATTATTGTGTATAGTAATATTTTAAAAAAAGCTACAAAAATGTAAAACATATGCTTCCTTACAAAATTTGTTTCAACAGCAATTAGTATTATTAAGATATTTCTATTACTGACAATAAAAATATTAAAAAAACCTCGAGCAGTTGAAGCTATCTCTACATACCCACAGAGTTACAATCAAGCAAGCAAAGTAAGGCAAATTAGACTCAACATGATGATAACACACAAGTAATCATAATTCAATATAATAAGAATATATAATATTTATTACAAAAAATGTAGTTACATCTTAAAAACTATTTTAAAAGCATTATTGCAACAGCATAAATTTAAAAATTAATTTCTATTTTTGACAAAAGATTGTCTATTACATATATGGGATAAGTTTGATATTTTTTTCTTCATTATATACAAAATAAAAAATAATCGATTATAAAACATAAATTCAAATATTAAATATATGTATATAGGATAAAACTACTTTTTTAAAATGATTTATACTTAATATAAGTTAATTAAATATTAACCTTTGGTTTATTAAATTGGTTGCAATGCCTGAATAAAATAATAAATGACTTAACCAATAAAATCATAAATGCTCATTTTTAACAAACTATTAATATTTTGTAATTAAAATAAAAATATAATAAGTTAATGAAAATATTATATCTTATTTATTTTTTTATTAATATTTAAAAAATGATTTTAGTGAAATCTGCTTTTGGATTAACAAAAGGTATGAACAGATATTAAGCATTAACGTTTTAATTTTGTGAATTAAAAGATATTGCGGGTTCGATTCCCATATGCCCTTTTATTTTTATATTACATCGCTATTACATCACTTTTTATTTACTTTCCCAAATATAAGTAAACATTACAGTATTAATATAATATTATTTCTCAAAAGTAATGATAAAACACAACAAGGCTGAATCTCTCGGCGACCCTACTGTAGTACTATTATTCATAATAATACAACAATGTCGTATAGTTAAAACGTATGAAGTACTTTACTTAAATTGTAAACACAAAATTAATATAAAATTTAGTATATTATTTAAATGGTATTTTTAATTCGTATCTAGGTCCCGTTCGACACTTACCGGCGTTACCGGCGGCGGACGATACGGGACAGATGCAAGTGTCCGCTTTCGGCTTGGATATCACTAAAGAAGATAATGGACAGTGAGTTTTAATCCAAAAATTGTATATGATCTTTATAGTCTATATTTTTATACTCTTTGTTTCTATATTGTCTTTTTTTTTATTCTATGTTGGAATTATGATTTAATGAAAGATTATACTTTTTTTTCTAATCAGTCGTAGTCGTGTTATTGACACCCAAGTATAAAGCTGACTTTGTCATAAGATCCCAAACATTCACTAAATATTGAATTAAGCAAAGTATATCAATGCGAAAAAAAATACTTGGTTGTATATTTATTCAAAATTTTCCAAAAAAATGTTCAAAATTACTAATTTAATTAACTTATGCCTAATGATTTTTTTTTGTATGCGATATAATAAAATTTAAAATATTAGAGTTGCAAAATTTTATTTTCAGGATACAAGTAAAACCGCACGAGTCCCCCAGTACGTCAACGCCGTCATCTGGCGAAGAAGCTGAAGTGTCTCCCGATGAAAGTATTGAACACACTGAGGAACAACAACCACCTTCTCTTATTGATCTTTTGGGGTGAGCATGCTTAATGATTTTCTCAATATATCATAATATTTAGTCAATATTTATTTTTTGAAATGATTTACACTCCACTTTTTTAATACTCAATTTTACTCTGTGTAATATATGACAATGTTGACATTACACAAGATAATAAGAATTAGAAGAATGATTAAAGAAGTCCAAGTTAGTGATTATAACAAGAAGTTATATATTCGATAGATATTTAATCAATATATTTCTCTTATTTCTTACAGTGGGGAACAAGCAAAAAAAGCAGCACAGGAACGAATGGAAGCTCAGGCTGTACAGCAAGCTGCCATGTCCGCTATCGAGGCTGAGAGCAAGAAGGTATAGCTGTAGTTACTTATTTATATATGTATTATATAGTTATACTTGTATCCCATTATGTCCATTGGTGGAACAATATTTGCTTGGTGATAAAAATATGTTATGCTTGAGTGGGAATCGAACCTATACTCTCAACGCTTTTGCGGTCAAATGCTGTCCCACCTGTGAAGTTAATTGATTATTTATTTATTTGAAAATTTATTTTTAAAAAAGAAATATTATTTGCTTACCCTTTTTAAGAGCACAAAAGAAATGTATAATTATGCAAATAAAAAACATAGCATATTTTGAATGTTATAAATGTAAACTTAACGTGCATCTAAAACCTATATATATTTTTGTGTTATGCAGCCAGGATTTGACAATAAATACTTTCGTTACAAAAAGGTAATAATTATAATTACACCAATTGAAAAATGTCCCACATTGGGTGCTAATATTTTTTTTGCTTACTCTACAACCACATTTAAAAAATAAGTTAAACAAAAACACGCCATTTTGCCCGTTTATTTTGATTTCTACTGTATTTTCAATTAAAATTCCTAAGATAATTTGTAAAAGGTCTTAATGATAAAAAGTCATATTAATAAGATCATCTTTACATTCTGCTTTTTTATTCACCTTTATGAGTCTGTCAAATACTTTTTATACTATTACCTTTATATTAATTTCTTTTTTTGTTGTGGGTGTGATTCCCACTAGGGGAATAAATTATTTAATATTCTCATTTACTTGTTCTGGTAATAAAGTAAAGCGCATCGTTAAATTTCACCTTTTAACACGCAATGACTCAAATATTTGACGGTTCGTGCGATGTCTGTGTGCATGTGAGTGTCTAAACTCTAAGTTATCTCTGTATATACCGCTATATGCTATTTTTCTGTTATATTATAAATATTTATTTCTTTCCAGCAAGCAGTATCAGGTCCGACGCCGTCTGCATTATCACAAGTGGACTTGTCAGTGTACACTCGCAAAGCAGTCTCCTTCCTCGCTAGAAACTTCTATAATCTGAAATACGTGGCTCTAGTGCTGGCTTTCTGTATTAACTTTGTGTTGCTGTTTTATAAGGTAAATAGAAAATGTGGTGAAATTTAAAAAAAACATCTTGTTATGAAAATTATATATAATGCAAAGCATGAATACATAAAAAAATACATAAAAGTGGTGGGACGTGGTAATATTTCATATGTATTTAAAGATAGAATGTTATAGGCACTTTTGAAGCTCTTTTAATTAATGCAAAGTGAAAAAAAGTAGTACGTGCCTATATGTAAAAATTGGAAATGGCAAGGATCTGGGGACGGATTGTCAAATGACAGTGAAATCGAAGGACAAACATAAACAAAGTGTTGTCAATCTCTTCCTTTTTTGAAGTCGGTTAAAAATTTGTTTCTGTAACATTACAATTGACAAATGTCTTTTTCAATTTTATTATTAGGTGTCAACATTAGAAGGTGAACGTAGCGAGGGTTCTGGTGCTAGTGACATCATCGGCGGGTCGGGCTCCGGCTCGGGGTCCGGGAGTGGGGACGGTAATATAACATAGACAATATGCAATTTAGATTTAAGTTATTTTGTATGCGATATAAAAGGCGGCGTTGATTTCCGCCACTCAACATTTAATATATTGAACGGACTGTCGTAACACTAGGTTCCCACTGCCTACTCTGCTATAAATGGTATTCAGATTCTCGATACATATCTCGATAGATTACAGATAAAGAATAAAGAAACTTACATAGATTTCTGAATTATTACAATAGGTAGCGGCGAAGAAGATGATGATAGTCTGGAAGTGGTATTAATAGACGAAGATTTCTTCTACATGGAACATGTCATCAACATAGCAGCAGTGTTACATTCTATAGTGTCTTTGGCTATACTCATTGGTTATTATCACTTGAAGGTTAGTTGGTTTTTGTTTGTTGTAATTTTATAAAAATGCTTGAAATTTTGTGTATAATTGTGTGCATATACAATAGGATTTATACCTGTGCCTAAAATAATCAGTTATACGTATAGCATTTCCTCACCAATTTCCAGCCAGCAAAAAACTTTTGGTTATTTTCAAAATCTTTAGACATTTCAAGAAGCATAGATTTTAAAAAAGGTAAAAGAAGCCGATAGCTTCATCGGCTTCAGCGAGGCAATGGCCCTCTTCACGCTCGACGGGAAAACAAATAGTGGTTGGTCAGCTGGCGACACCGCCTGTTGAGAGATGTCTGATCCTCAACGAAATCATACAAAAAGTCAAAGTATACAATCGACATCCTAAAGTACTTGAAAAATCGATCTTTGTGAATTCTTAGTGCTGGATATAAAATCACAAACAGATTTAAAAACAGTCTTTGATATCGTCTCTGCCTTCGACGACGACGTCGTATTTGCGGTATAAAATCCACAAGTGAATAGCCTCCTCCACGTCCATCCTCACTGAATGTTCATACTAGAACCCCACCATAAGCCGCCGCCATCTAAACGGCTGTCTCCATCTTAGCCTTAAATTCCGCATTGTAAAAAAGTTTAAATGTTGTTTTGACAGCCTTTTGAGGCAAATTTTTTAATTAGTATAATAAGTATAATAAGTCCCACATTGGGCGCCAGCTTTCAAATCTTTCCATTTAAACATTTATAATATAAAAACTAATATATTATTTTCATAACCAAATATTATTGTTACAATTTAAGGTACCTCTAGCTATATTTAAACGGGAAAAGGAAATCGCACGTAGACTGGAATTCGACGGTCTCTACATCGTAGAACAACCTGAGGACGATGATTTGAAAAGTCATTGGGATAAACTCGTTATTTCTGCTAAGTAAATATATGGTTTTGTATAAAAAATATAATCGATTTTTTTTATTTAAAGTTCAGTTACCAAAATTGTAATAGTGTCAAAAATTACTATATTAGTAAATTATTCTACTAGCTTCCTATTTTTTATATAGGGCCTTCTTCATCAATCGCCATTATGATGTTATTGAGACACGATGATTATGGATTTGAGAAAAGTTAATGTGTTATTATAAAACACAAAGATTCTTAGAAAAAAGGTTTTTTCTTTACCCCACTTTGAAATACGTAAAAATATAATTAATAAAAACCATTCATAAAATTTATTTTCAGGATAATAATTAAGTCAATATTATACATTTTAATTAATCAATCAATTTATATTTAGGTAGTTTTATAATTTATATGGTACAAGTATATATTGTACATAAAATGTACTATTTTGTTTCTTTTATTCACAGATCATTCCCAGTAAACTATTGGGATAAATTCATAAAAAAGAAAGTTCGAGCAAAGTATTCGGAAACATACGACTTTGATTCTTTATCGAATATGTTAGGAATGGAAAAAACGTCGTTCTCTGCTCAAGAAGAGGAAGGAAGCAAAGGATTCTTCCACTAGTAAGTTTATTACTTGTTTTTTTTTCTTTTTTTCTATTTTTTCCTTCTGTATCCCATCCATGTAGCAGAATAAGCAGGGTAAACTTAGTGTTAAGACACTCCGTTTGCCATCCACCGCCGAATTTTTGTTACATTGCACTTTGAGTGGCGGAGCTCAACGCCTTCCTAGCTTTTTCTTGCTAACAAACGAGGAAATAAAAATATTAAATGATTTATTTCCTCGAATGTTATCAAACCCACAATTGTCGCTTACAATCTACAGTTGTTACCGACGGTTGTAGGTACATGGTGTGCAACTGCGACTAAATAGACAACATGTAAATTTAATAAATTAAAAATTTTCTAAACCCCCGTACACGAAATATGACGTTTAATATCATAAGGATACTGAGACAGTTAAAATTATAGTATTACTATTTTCCTTGAACGATAGTGCTTAAACTTCAGTTTCGCTACTCAACACATCTCAAATGCGAGTGAAAAGCAAAAAAAGAAAACAGCCTTAACACTGAGTATCTCTGCTTTCAATGTCTTAATCGGTATAAAACGTAAAGCTAAAAGCTGCTGCGTAAAGTTATTATGTAGCTGAAGAGTTGGTTTTGGTTGAACGCGCTAATCTCAAGAACTATTGGTTCTGATATAAACATTATTTTACTATTAGATAGGCATTTAACGAGGAGGAAGGCTATATAAGGTCACGTTAATCGTTTCAGTGTAATCTGGTACTTTCTAGTCAAACTTACCTCGGACCTTTAGAATGTGTCAAGTGTCATGCACAACTCTTAGCTATTATTAAATAAGCGGGTGAAGCTAGAAACTAGTATAAATATAAATTTAAAATCTTTTATTTCAGCATTTTAAACATAGACTGGCGTTACCAAGTGTGGAAAGCGGGGGTGACCATTACCGACAACTCGTTCTTATACTCCCTCTGGTACTTCTCATTCTCTGTGATGGGGAACTTCAATAATTTCTTCTTCGCCGCACACTTGTTGGACGTTGCCGTTGGATTTAAAACTTTGAGAACCATTTTGCAATCTGTCACGCATAATGGGAAACAGGTTGGTTTTTGTTTTTTTATTTTTTTTTGTTATTACAGTGTGTTCCAAAGTTAAGACCGTTGTTGTTTTCCATTTAAATTCAAAATGTTCATTTAGACTTGTAAGAAGTCTGATTCGTCGAATGAATATGTCGCTACTACCGCCTTTGAAGAAATTATCATAACAAAACTGGCTACGTCAAATCTTGCGTTAATTTTGGGACACCCACTCCATGTAATATATGTATATATTATGAAATTTAAATTCAATCATATTTAGTATAATCAATCTATCTTATAATTTACTATTTGTTTATTTATATTTTACAAAAAGTAATGAAATTTTATTAAAAATAAACAATAAATAAAAAAAAATCGTAGTACCCAATAAGTTCCCTCCAATTTTATAAAGAAAAGACAAACATAAATACCGATATACACAATTCTAATATATTATTCCAAATTCCAGCTGGTGTTAACGGTGATGCTGCTAACCATCATAGTGTACATCTACACCGTCATAGCTTTCAATTTCTTCCGCAAGTTCTACGTGCAGGAGGAGGACGACGAAGTTAATAGGAACTGTCACGATATGCTTACTGTAAGTAAATGAACAAATACGTATATTTTTTGGTTTCTTAGGAAGAGATGGATATTAGAGGTTGTCGTGGTGCAGTGTCACAAACAAAGCAAAGCACGGAGTTGACTTACGCTACTCGACAAACAATTTTTAGTAAAATTTTATGTTAAATGGAGAACGAAGTGTCTTAACACTAGGGTTACCCTGATGTACGCGGGTAGGCAGAGGTAGCCTAGTGTTAGTATACAGCGTGAAACTAATTAAAAAGTGCATATGCACCTTTACTAATGTATATTCAATTAGTTTGATTATACTATTATATGGCCCAATGCCTGGAGTCTACACTAGTCATTAAAAAAGATTTATACCACCTTGGCAAAACGTTATACCTACACCAAATCCGCCCATACAAATGGACTGATTGCAGATTATTTCAATAAAAAAATATATAGTGTTTTATTTGTAACCCCATGTGACATCTGTCCGCAGTGCTTCGTGTTCAACCTGTACAAGGGCGTGCGCGCGGGCGGCGGCATCGGCGACGAGCTGGAGCCGCCCGACGGGGACGACTCCGAGGTCTACCGCATCATATTCGACATCTCCTTCTTCTTCTTCGTCATCGTCATACTGCTGGCGATATTGCAGGGTCAGTTGTTTGGCTTTTTTGTTTAGGTTAATAATTATATATATATGAAATATACTATAGCTACTAAACTAAACTATTGAAACTTTAGTAAATGTCATAAAAAGTGACAACGCATATATTAATAAAATATTTATATAAATGATGTTATTCAAGGTTTAATCATCGACGCGTTCGGTGAGCTCCGTGACCAGCTGGAGTCCGTGAAGGAGGACATGGAGTCCAACTGCTTCATATGCGGGATTAATAAGGACTACTTTGATAAGGTGAATTACTTTTTATGTTTTATTAAAATAACTAGCGACCCACTCGCGGCTTCGCCCGCTTAAACTACTGAATTATTTATCTAATATACTGAATTGCGTTCCTTAAACAAACGACACAAACAATAGAATACTTAAATGGTAAAAATCATAAACAACGTAATAGGTAGTCTACCTATTATTCTTTTATGTAAAAATATTTAAACGAAAGATTGATGATTGATGATTATTTAAAGAGCTCCAAAATATGTGCAATTGTTTCTAAACCTACTTTACTAAAGAGCTAGCATTGAAGCATTCTCTAGTCCAGCTCCTTTCTTCTGGCGCTGGGGAACGGCATCAAGGCCATCTGGCCGTGGTCTCGAAAGCTCAACCATCAATATGGGTGCATCGTTAGGGGGCCCTTTGGCCTTAGAACTGTGTACCTGCCCTAGACCAGATACAGAGAGAGTTTTTTGGTGGGAATGGAAGGATAATCGAATGTCACCTGAGCAGTAAGCTCAGCCAGTTGAGACACTCAGTCAGGAGGACCAACTTAAGGCCGTGCGTTGAGATGTCATCGGTGTATAATTCGTAGAGGGCAAGTGATAAGATGCTGCCCTGGGGAATTCCGGCAGCGATCGAATGGCTGCTACACTCTCCACTCTCACGAAAAATGTCCTATCAGGTAGGTAGTCGGTAAGAACATGCGCGACGTGATAGTGCCGGCCCTGAGCACTTTATGTGCTACGTCGTGCGAACGAACTAATACACTCTCCTTTCGGTTAATCGCTGCTGCACCGTAGTGACCCGCCCTGGCCACCTGCAGAGTGGTTGAGTGTCCGCTCGCCAAACTATTTGCTTCGTGGTGCTGGAGAAGTGGGAGCAATAACTTGTCGAATAACTTCGCCATCGCGCTGATGAGCCTTAGGTAACATGATCAGGCCCTCCTTCTATGCCCGGGGGAAAGGAGCCAGGCGGCCGTGGCGGATGCACTTTTATAAGCAAACGACGCGTGGCGGGCGTCGAGCCATATAGCGCAGCAAACATTTTTAGTAATGTAATTTTAAATCTGTGTTACAGCTTCAAAAGTACTTATTAAAATTAAAAACACTAAATGACAGTTTTTATCTACATTAAATGGTCAATATTAATTATGCTGTGAGTAAGGGATAAATGAAACATGAGTCGATACAGCTGTGTATGGCCTGCGTTATGCAATTATAATGACAATTAAAAACGGACAGACGGACAACACAGTGATCCTATAAGGATTCTGTTTTTTTCTTTTGAGGTACAGAACCCTCAAAATGAATTATTTTTTACTTTGGTTATCCACGCTGTTGTGCACTAAATAATTGTAATTTTAAGTCTTTTGGAATTGATTTGATTGAGCTTGCAAGAATAGTCACACTGCAAACGTAATTTTTCCCACATAAATTCCGGGTAAAAATATAGATTACATATTAGTACTAATACAATAACAAATCTATCATACACAAATTGCGAGAACTACGTGGCTGCTTGAGAAAGTCTCAACTTATATTGGAGAATATTAAATATTGAAATCTTTGTCGAGTTTTTTCTGTCATCACACAAACAATAATTGAAAACTTAAGATTTTCACTTTCTGCGCAATTTATGCTTTGAGTACAGGAGTCACGCCACTATGACGCGATTGCGTCATCAATTCTTATTATTCTACCCTGCGACTTATTTGTGAACGATGATATAAAAGGCTGCACGGGCGTTGTACGTTCAGTCTTGGCTCTGGTGTGGGTCGGAGCACTACTCGTGCTCCACCACACTGGCTAACCTCGACTATTTGGACAATTAATTATTTGATTGTCCAAATAGTCGGAGAGTTCGGAGAGTTGGGAGAATATATAGGATAGAGATAACAATGATTTATAATCTACAGGGTGGAAGTGTCAGCACCACATTAAATGAAACCACAGTTTTAACTACTCTATAAAAGCCTAATATAATTCAGAAAAAAATAAATTCCCAAAAATGAAAAAGTTTTTTTTTCAAACAAAATAAATAATAAAATTGTCATTTTAAAACAAAACGCCATTTGTAAGGATGACGCACGCACACATAAACCTATCAAAGGAACACCGCCGCACACGCCTCATTTCGAAATCGAGTCGTATGTATTGGCGATAAAGTTCAAAGTTGTTTAACCTTTAGTAGTTTTTTGTAGTAGTAAGTGTTTATGTTATTGGGATCTATACGTAATCGCGTCACACGAAATACAGGTATGGATAAAAATCGAAAAATCGTGAAATGAAAAAAAATCCTACGTCCAAACTGTTGAGGCATCTTTATTAATTTCTTTAGGTATAGGTTTGAAATATTTTACCCTATATGCTGTTTCCGTAAATGGAGCGCTGCCTCTTTCACCCTGTATAGAAAAACTACACACTTTTTTTTACAATAGTACATATATTTTGAGATGTCCCTCTGCACTACGATGGCGGCTCTGTTCTTGCACATTTTCCTTTGATATCTTCTTCTCAAAAATTTTAATAAATTACTTTGCTCTATTCTCAATAACTTCCACAGCGTACGCGATATAAGAGTTTTGGTATTTTTTTATACGTTCCTCGCCTAATTGTAAAGGAATTTTCCAAATCGGTCCCGCAGTTTCAGGGCCTATTCAATTCAAATAAAGAAACAAAACACCTACTTACTCGGTTGTCTTCATAATGTTAGTGATATCGATGCAACTCCCCCCGCCCCGAAGAGTTACTTACTCGCTATGGTGCGCGAGGCTACACTCCGCATTTTTTATTATTTCATGATTTTCTTTAGAGTGATATTTTTAAATTCGATATATATTTTGATCGGATCGTCCGATTTTGTTAATGTAAAAAGTACTTTACACATATTGAAATTATCTTTAATAAATTATCATTTAATAGAGTAATAATTAATGAATAGAGGCCGGTCGTGGCGCAGCGGCACGAGGTGTGACTGCAAAACCGACTGGTTGTGGGTTCGATCCCCACTCGAGGAGATGAAATATTTACTTAAATTTATATTTCCATTTCTTCGCTCTGGTGTCGAGGTTAAGCGCGGCGTTGAGTTCTGCCACTCAACACGCAATGCCTCCAGAATCCGGCAGAAAGTGGGGAACTTAATTTATTTTAATTTTATAATTAATGCAGAGGTATGAATAAAATGGTTTGATTATTGCCGGCACTTTCATCAACTTATAAAATATAAAAATGTAGTTGGAGTTCATAACTATAGTAGTTGGACATATGGTATCGCGGACTTTTTTATAGAAATTGATGCGTTCTATAATACTGTAGAACATTATTTTGTTCTATCATCAATAGTTTTCGCAGCGCACGCGATGATAAAATTTTTTAGATCAATTTCTTCACACCTTGGGTTACATTATTGCATTTTTCTTGAGGATCCCTATTTTTTTGAAAATGTAATATAGCCTATGTGGGACGGTGAAAATGCAGCTTTCTTATTAGAAAGCGAAAGAATTTTTGAAATTGGTCCGGTAGTTGTCGTGTGAAAACAATACAAACATACATACAAAAATACAAATCTTACCTCTTTATAATATTAGTTAATACATAATAATACAATTATGAAATCTATTTAAAATGAATTGAAAATAGAAAATAGTGTCCCCTTACCTATAATTATAGAACGCATGATACGAAAACTAATAGAAAAAATTTAATATTACATCGTTTTTCATTTGTTTCTTTTTTCTCGAAATCCTACTAATATTATGAATGTAAAAGTTTGTATTGATAAATGTTTGTTCAACTTTCCGGCGAAAACTACTGAACAGAATTAGATGAAACTTTACAGTATTATAACTTGTACATCAAAATATGGCATAGGTTACAGTTTGTGTAAAGATTTTGTATGATTTGGAAATATTTTTCTAGCGGGCGAAGCCGCCAAGGTTTCGCTCGGTTGCTATAAAAATAAATATTTAATTTTTTGGTATAATTTATTTCCATTTACATTCCAGGTCCCGCACGGTTTCGACACGCACGTGCAGCGTGAGCACAACCTCGCCAACTACATGTTCTTCCTCATGCATCTCATCAATAAACCGGATACTGAATACACCGGTAAGTGGAAAACGAGAACTATACGCCTATGAGCATATTTACTTACTTCCTTATAGAGGCTATTGTGGCTCATTGGGACTCAGTAGAATTAAAATTAAATTAAATTAAATCAGCTTCACGCTGTATCCCGCACACATCAGGGTAGGCAGAGGGAACCTAGTGTTAAGACACTCCGTTCTCCGCTTTCCACCGAGTTCAGTAATTGAGATCCACTCAACACGCAATGCCTCCAGAACTTGCCTCGACACCATATAAATGTAATTAAATATTTCATCTCCTCGAATCCTCGAACCCACAACCAGTCGATTTTACATTCATACTTTGTGCCCCTGCGCCACGACTGGTCTCAACTCAGTAGAATGATTATATATAATTTTTGTAATAAGTACGTATAAACATTGTAACGTAGCGAAAGTCGAACCCGCCCCTCTAGGAAACCGTTCACACACTCTAACCACTAAGTTATACGTTCTTATTAAGCTATGTTGTTTTTTGTTAATATAATTGTGTGTAGTGGGAGTTTTTAGTTTCCTGTGTGTGGAATAACACTTCAAAAATGTTAAAAATAGATTGATAATATATTTTTTTAGTTACGCCGGTCTGATAACACAAAGCGCAGCGTTGAGTTCCTCCCCTGAATACTCGTATTATGTTCTGGATAATAGTTTTATTATGTTCTGGTTATTTGACATTAGTTTGCCTCTACTTACACTGTGTGGAATATAGTATGTGGGAGAAAGCATTAAACAAAATTTTAAAAATATAAAACATCGAACGATTGTCGTGGGTCCGATTATCACTTAAGAGAAACATTTCTTAAACTAGTTTAAAAATAATTATGAAATATAAATATACTGTATAATCAGTACTATCCAAAAATGACATTAAAATACAATAAAAAGTTCATTTACATTAGATTAGGTCCAAAATTAAGGACTTTTCTCACTAAAAAAGCCTTCCTTCTGGACGGCTACGACTCGTTGACCGTACTGTAATGAATTATATGCAAAGAATCACTTTTTAATTTAATTTCTATTCAATTTCTATTTTCTTTGTTTCAGGTCAAGAAACATTTGTATGGAACATGTACACGCAAAGATGCTGGGACTTCTTCCCCGTCGGTGACTGCTTCAGAAAACAATACGAGGACGTTATGGGAGAATAGGAATTATTACCTTATATGTATATAATATATGCCAGTACTTTGTATATAACTCTTTTATATAAAAGAGATACAAAGATTAAAAAAAAAGATAATTTTATTGAATTGTACAAAAAAATTGTTAAATATTCATCGCATTCAATATCAAAATATTTGCTCAAAATTTTATGCTGAAGTTGTTTGATTGAAATAAAAATATTTTGATGTCCGAAATTATTTTTATATGGCAGTAATTAGTAAGATGTTGATTTGAGGGCAACATTATGTTTAACTGTAAATGCGACGGTTGTGGGTTCGATTCCCACTTGGGGAGAATGAATTGTTTTTATTTCGTCTCTCTGGTAATAAGACAAAATAGCAGCATCGTTAAGTTCCGCCACTCAACATGCAATGTCTTGGAAGTTGGACGGAAAGGGGAAAATGGAGTATCTTAACTAGGTTCCCTCTGCCTACCCTACTATATGCGGGATAAACCGTGAAACTAATAATAATAATAATTTAAACATTAATTCAGCTTCACACTGTATCCCGTTCGCCACTTTCCGCTGAATTCTCTTGGCATTGCGGGTTGAGTAGCGGAACTCAACGCCGCAATTTGCGCGAGACCAGAACGCAAAAATGCAAATATATATTTAGATAAATCTTTAATTTCCTCTAGTGGGGATTAAACCCATAACAAGTCGATTTTACAGTCATACTTTGTGCCCCTGCGCCACGACTTGGCTTGTAAAATTAATAAGATTTAAAAGATTGTGTACATTATATAAACTGTGACTTCCCTTACTTCAATATTTCTATTCTCCATACTAATTAAGGTGGCCTTTCCAAAAACGTTTCTATTTCATCTTTTACTATATAGTTTATTTAAGATAATAAAAAGTGTTAAATAATGAATAAATCTTTAATTTATTGAAAGTTGATTGTTTTATTTATTCTTTTCTTTATATTTTACATTATCATTGCGTTGTTCACAAAATTAATTTTGACAGAAAAGAACTATATACATTTATATGGTGAGTTAACCTAAATTTATATTTTATAGGATTAGAAAATGAAAACAAAAAAGATTTCACTGTCCGAGTCTTAAAAATATGAGAATCGCGTGAAGTTACAAAAAATAATAAATCCTGAAATAAAATAGTTTTTATATCAGGAAATAATCTCTGGCCAGTAGTGGCGAGGAGGCACAAGTGAGCAACTGCGACTGTGTTTCTGAAATGGTAATGAGAGCGTAATTTCTTAACACTAGATTCCTTCTGCCTACCCTGCTATGTGCGTAATACAGCATGAAGTTAAAAAAATCTATTTTTAAAGTTGGCACAACAGCTCATCTTTGTGAACGGGAATAAAAGATATGTTCAATCTAAAGATCGTGATCGTGAAGCGTGAGGGTTCTCTTCATTAGTTCAATATTGGGGCAATCATGGCGCAGAGGCACAAGTTCTTATTGAATTATAAAAAAATATTCGTGTTTTAGAGAAGTACTTTGATTTTTTTAAGATACAGCTTTAATTTTTCTTAAAAAAAAACACTATCAGATGTGCTTTAATTTGTTTTTAGATATTATTGATCGCGGTATAACTTGTTACAACTGACCAAATGCCATTCCGAAAAAACGAAACATTTGTATGTCTCGGTGGTATGTTTCAGGATACCAGGGCATACAAACGAAAGATACCTCTCATATAGGTAATGTATCCATTAGCTACATGAGAGGTGCGACCTTGTGACACGCATGGTCGCGAGCGTACGGATTTTTTTATGCAAAATTAAAATTCTTATACAGGTATATAACTCCAAACTCATTATTTGGCATACCATTCAATCATCAAACTTAACATCAAAAAATATTTTGAAAAAATAAAAATCTACATTTCTAATTGCCATAATATATTTTAAAACGGAAAATTAATTTGTTATAAAAATTTTGAAGTTCATTAAAAACTGTACTTGATGTTTATAAAATTAATATATGATATTTTGAGGCCAGTTAGTGGCGAAGGGGCACAAAGTGTGACTGTAAAACCGACTAGTTGTGGGTTTGATCTCCACTCGAAGAGATGAAATACGGCGCGGCGTTTAGTTCTGCCACTCAACACCTCCAGAATTCGACAGAAAGTAGAAGAACGGAGTGTCTTACCGCTAGGTTTCCTCTGCCTACCCTGCTGTGTGCGGGATACAGCGTGAAGAACCAACAAATGAATAAAAACAGTGTATATGCTTATAATAATTTATTAACAGATATTTACAAACAATATTACAATCACTTTTCTTAAGCTCAATTGTATCAGTCTTATTTACTAAGTTTTTTCTTTCTTTAAATAATTTATTTCTTAAAGAAAAAAATGCATAGATAGTAAGAAATCAAAAACGTAATTTACACCAAGAAGAAATAAAAAAATAAACAAAAAATAATTCAACAAAATGTATAATCTTTATTATAGTTTTTTTAAATGCGCCAAATATAATGTGAAAATTGTTAAAAACACCCTAACCAATCATTTAATACTTTTTTTTAAATCGTTTAAAATATAAGTTGTTATAACGACATACAATAATTAAAAAAAAAGATAATATAAATAAAATAATTAATATTCACAATCTGTATCAGCTGTCAAATCAGCTGTCATTTTTAATTTTATGTCTTCTTTAAAAGATAGTAAATAAATAATAAAAGATATTCAGCTCTCATTAAATACATACATATTTGATTTTAATATGAAATAAAGTTTTTGTGTTTTAATTATATTCTTCCCAAGTAAACAATGCCAAAACCTTAAAAAGGCCAAACATCAGAGCGGCCACTATATCTTTCTTTTTTTATTATCTATCTTTTATTCTAATTAATTGACAGAAGGCTGTTTATGAGCCAAATACAATGTGAAAATGCTTGTCAAGGCGCTTACTAAGAAAATAACATCGAACCAACGGTGATAGAAATTGAACTGCAAGTCGCCGAGGACTTGCGTTATAATTATTCTGTACTCTGAAGGCATATTCATCCTCATCAGGAGAACGGACGAACAAAAATACATGCCCATTATTTGTGCTAATATCATTACTATTATGTTTGATGATTTCGATGATGAGATTTTGTAGAAGAACTGTAAAAAAAGGAGAAATGTTATCAATATTTATTTAGTATTAGGATGCAGTCCATACATCATCCTGCACTACACTGCATACAGCAATCTGACTGTTAACAGGTTGGTTATGGGTTCGAAACTCTTCGAGTGGATTATTTTCTTTGCTTCGCTCTGGTAAATAAAACTATGTTCATTCCCAGAACATGTACAAATTCTCAGCCACAAGGAGAATAATTATATTAAAATTATTTTCATTTAATTGTTCTGGTAATAAGACTAAACGCGGTGTTGAGTTCCGCCTTTCAACATGCAATGTGTCAAAAATTATTCCCTCTGCCTACCCTGCTATATGCGGAATACAGAGTTAAGCTAAAAAAAACTAAACTAACAAAAAAAATATAAAGTACCCTTATTTAAAATCCAATACAATTCATTCATATAAGTCAGGACAATAAATCCAACCAGTATGAAGAACGCATGATGTGACCAAAATTATGCATGTTCAGTCCAACTGTTTTTATTCCTTGGTCTGGTAAGAAGACAAAGAGCAGCGTTAATTTGCGCTCAACACGAAATGTTTTTGAAAATTGAGCGGAAAGAGGAGAACCGTAATTCTTTACACTTGGTTCCCTCGCTACTTTGCTATATGCAGGATGTAGTATGAGAGTAAAAAATACATGTTATTTTAAAAGATACTATTTTAACCGGATTAATCGATTTGGGATTATACATTTTGGAAACCCGACGTTTCGAACACTTAGCTGCAGTAGTCCGTGGTCACGACTCTACCCGTGATCAATAATCCGGTTAATATAGTTTCATTTAAAATGCGTAATAATCGTGAAAATCAAAGAAAATTAAAATGTTAACCCAAAAAAAATCTAATTCACCTAAATAAAACTTAAAGCAATCTTAAAAAACTAAACTAACCTTAGTTAAAGTCAAAAGCAATCCTCTAATACTAGTCAGGACGATACATCCGACCAGTATGAAGGAGACATGTTGAGACCAAAATGATACATCTATGTTGAGTCCGAGCCAGTGAACTACTATTTCAAGGCCGCGGGTCACGGGATCCTTTTTGCCCACTCTATCGAATACTATATTTATTGTTGACTGAAAAAATTTTTATTGTTAAAAACAAATTCAAATACCAAGCTGGTCACGGGATCTTTTTGCCGACAGATCTACTCGTATATTATGTTGATAGTTGACTGACATTTTATTTTTTTAACTACTAGAATTTAGATAGTCGTTCAAGTTCTATTTATTAGGAAGCATTGGACTCAGAAAAACTATAATTTTATTTAACTCAACGAAAAGTTAAACACACTAGTACAGATAATTACTATATTCCCATAGTTTACTTAAGCTCAGCTCGATTTAAGTAGACCCATCATTAGACCCATTATTAGTACTAAATTATAAGGTATTCAGATTTTTTTCTGTTTTGGCACAGTTACACTAGGGTGCGACTGGGAGCACGACGCGTGACTTATTAAAAGTTTTCATTTCCTTACTTTGTTAACAAGTAAAGCTTGGCGTTGAGTTCCGCCACTCAACACGCAATACCTCGATAATTCGAAGTATATTAGGAATAGTGTAGATTTCAGGTTTTTTATATGTTTATCTATAAGTAATTCCAAACAAATTTATTTTATATTAATTTGTTTGGAATTACTATGTTTCAAATTCTTACTATTTTGGAATCAATACAGTTATGAAGAACTTAAATTAATAATTTGGTATAAGTAATAAAGCAGTTATTTTCATCTTATAAAATTTTCAACTAATCATGACTTTAATAAAAATGTACAAAATTAAAGTACTCACAATAAATATCTTCCAAATACAATACAAAGAGAAGAAATAACCTAGAAAGTTGAAATATTTCCCCTGGAATGTTCTAGACCATTCTATTTTCTCCCTCATCGTTCTGGCGTCATGTGCTTCTAAGAACAACTGCCTGCTTAATTCTTCCAATCCTGATATTTCTTGTCTTAATTGATTTATATCTGGAAATAATTTGCAAATTATATGCATATAAATAATAATAAATACAAAAACACAGCCCCATGATTTAAAGTAAGGCAATATTACTAACACTAGACAGTATATTCATGAAATCCTTCCTTCTCTAACATATATTGATTTCTACCTATTCTGAATGCAATAAAAAAACCGAAACGGAAAATGAAAACCACATAAGGCATAAATACATACTACCCATAAATAATCAAAAATATGTATAGATACTCACTTTCAGCACCATGGCTCAAAGGATTGGCAATATTACCAACGCTAGAAAGTATATTCGTCCAAAATCCTCTGTTCTTAACACCGGATTGATCCAACATATATTGATTGCGACCCATAGTGTTAGCTTCTGCTAATGCTATACGTTTTTTCTTAACCAATATCATATCCATAGTTTGCAGTAACTTTTTTTCTATAGATAAAACATCTGCTTGGGTTACTGGTCTGAAATTGTATAAAAAAATGATAAAGTATTTTACCTGTATGTGGAAGCGTCAGCGCTCCTTTTACGGGAATAGTATATAGGGTAAAATATTTTAAACGCATACCTAAAGAAATTAATCAAGATACCTCAACCGTTTAGATATAGGATTTTTTTTTCATTTTACGATGTTTATCCATACCTGTATTACGTGTGACGCAGTTACGCATAGATACCAATAACGTAAACATACTACAGAAGGTTAAACAACTTTGAACTTTGCCGCCAATATCTACGACTCGATTTCGGAATTAGGAGTTTGCGGCGGTTTCCTTTTGATAGGTTTATGCTGCGTGCGTCGTTCTTGACAAATGGTGTTTTATTTTACAAAGGTAATTTTATTGTATATTTTGTTTGAAAAAATCACTTTTTCATTTTTGGACTTTTTTGTAAATTGTATTAGGCTTGTATATATTTAAGAGTTCTATTTATTAGATTAAAGTTGAGTGCCCGTAAATTCATTAATGCATATAAAAAAAGTGCTTGGTACATGCCCATCTCATCATCCCAGAACAGACTTGTACCAGGTTGTTTGTAGTATTTTTCGTAACCAAAACAAGCCCTTATAAATTATAAAACAGTATAAAAACAACTAGCTTACCTAATAAATATGGCCATAGATGTATAAGGATAATTAACCGCACCAAAACCTGACAGTAAGGCCATTACTGTAACTCCTATGACACCTATACGAGATACTCCTTGCTCTATTGAAAATATACCCTAAGAATATATAAAGTATGAGAATATGTAATTTTCTTTAATAATAAAATTGGGTCAATTTTATTTATTATACATAACTTCCATGGTATAAGACCTTAGTGGCAAGGGTATAAACAATTTACATATCCTCACTCTGGTAACAAGACAACATATCGCAATGAGTTCTGTTACTTGTCATGCAATTTCTTGAAAAGTGGCTGATGCATGGGCATGGGGGGCTTAACACTTGAGTTCAAGGCAAAATATTTATATTTACTTAATTTAAACTCAACTCAACTTTAAACTCAATGCAAAATATTTATATTTTCATGATATGTTTTTTGAAAAGAAAATCTTTAGAATAATTCAGATATTAATGATTTTTCACACATTATCTTTTACAAACAAACATTTATTTATTATTAACTTGAAATAACTATTTATATTCATCAGAACAATTATTTACAAAAATAAGTTTGGAAAAACACTTACTTGTTTTGGGCTTAATATGGGAAAAGGATCTCCAATTTTCCAAAAAAAGTAAAGATATATAAACCATACAAACATTGTTAATGGTCTTATCATATTTTTTGACACTAAATACAAAAGAGAAGTTTTATTTATTATTATTTTTTAAATATAGTTATTAATATATTTAAAGTATTCTATTGAGATGAAATATTTACTTAAATTTATATTTCCATTTCTTCGCTCTGGTGTCGAAGCTAAGCTCAGCATTGAGTTCTGCCACTCAACACGCAATGCCTCCAGAATTAGGCAGAAAGTGGGGAACGGAGTGTCTTAACACTAGGTTCCCTCTGCTTACCCTGCTGTGTGTGGGATACAGCGTTAAGCTGATTTATTTATTTATTTTAAGTTCTATGTGAGAAAAAAAGATGGTTCCAAGCATATATTTTTTATTTAAAAACTTACCAAATCTAATATTGCTGATGCAGAAGTAGGCAATATAAAATGGTATTAATGCTATCACCATAAAAAGCAAAGAATAAAGACCCAAATTCCAATGGAAATATCTGGAACTATAAATATAGGTTAAATCAATATATTCATGAAGTAAATGAATATAGTTATTGTGAAAATCTTTTATCTTAAAATATTACATTACTTACCTAGAATCTAGATATCCAATAATTTCGAATATAATTAGTTCAAACATTGTACAACTTAAAGCAAATGTTACAGAAAATATTAGTTGAACCAATCTGTGATGAACTTCATAGTCGCGAAAGAGCTGCTTCACGAAAAATATCCATCCTCCGACGAAAAAAATCGTCTATAAAAATAAATAGGTAACAATTTTTGTAAAACCTAATATAATTTCACTGAATTAAGAATTAAAAACTAATATTTTTATTGTAGTGTAGTCCAATCCAATTATTATAAAGTAGAAACCAATACTGCTTACCTGAGAAATTAATATTATAAGTGTATCATCTAATAAAGTCATAATGAAGATTGTAATTGCTGATTGAATTTTAAGTATAATACATTCTTATACTATATTTTCATTTATTATCAAAAATGAAAAAGCCGACGAATTGTGAAAAAACGCCAAAATCTACTTACAATTGTCTAAAGTCAAAACGCCTAATTTCAATGTCAAAGTCACAATTATAATGGCCCAGATGTAAGCCATTTTGCTTTGTTTATAGTAACGTCATTTAAAAATCTATGTACCGTACATACGGGAGAAATTAGTACGGTATTTTACAGCGAAAGTTGCAACATAACATCTATTAACAAAACATTTTTTGAAGAAAGTATTTTTTCCTGTACTTCCATGTAACACAATACAATCGTGTTAAAAACATTTGTTAATAAGCCAAAAAAATGTAACACATTGACAGTGAGCTAATGTAATAGAGTGTGTAACACAGTGACAGGGAGATAATTTCTAACTGTAAACGCGATGATTATGGATTCGATATCAACAGTTTTACAGCTCATAGCGCAAAGTATGGCGCGGCGTAGCATTCTCAAGAGTCTTGAGACTAAAACTTAAATTTATTATTTAAGAACATTTGAAGATAATAAAAAAATCAGTAACAGAATTTATTTTTTTTATTTAAAAAAATTACCTCTTAAAAAAATCATAGACATGTAATTAAACATACATTGCTTGTTGTAAAGTTATACAAGATAATGACAAGCCAACAAACACTATTATATTAAAAATATAAATATCGTAAAAGGAATCAATCAGTTTCATTGTTGATTTTAATTGAAAAATGTAATTACTTTATTTTTTGTTTTGGGAGGAAGATAAAAAGAATACATAATTTATTATAAGCAATAAGTTGCAAGTTAATGCCAAAAATTTAAAACTATTCATTTAATGATCATCTGAGGCTGTTATAATAGCACAGATTAAATGATTAAATTTACATGCAAGGGAATTGTTTTCATTTGGCGTTCAGGTCTGCCATGCAACATATTACTTAAACATTGTTCCCTAAGTAGTCATCATCAGAAACTTCTAAGAAAATTTCATCTTCTTCTGATAAACCTTTAGGAAGTTGTAAATGCAAAGTCAATTTATCTGGTTTTTCATGGGTTTTCTTATGTTTTTCTAAACAAATTTGTGTTGTATACTTTATGTTACATATATCACATTGAAATGTTGCATCAGAATGATGACGTTTAGTATGATCAGCTCTTCGAGATGCCGAAAGGAATCTGCTATCACAAAATTCACATTTATAAGGCTTTTCACCAGTATGAGTTCTAGTATGATATAATAAAGACTCTTTAGACACAAATTTTCCTCCACACATAGTACACTGAAATTTTTTTTCTTGAGTATGCTTTACTATATGAGCTTTAAGACGACTTTGGGCCCAAAATTTTTTTTTACACCATTTACATTCATGTCCTTTATAGTTACCATGTTCATATTGAATATGGACTCTCAGAGAAACTTTCTGTGTATATTTTTTGTTACAATAATCACAAGTGAACTTTGCATCAGCTGGTGATGCTCTAGTTTTCTGTCCACATATATTTAAATCTATATGTTTTTTAAATGTTGTTTGACTTTTATAAACTCTGCCACAATCCTGGCACACTAATTTTAAATAATGACCTATTTCATGCATTTTTAGTGTATGACGGTTATGAAAAGTTTTACCACATTCAGTACATACAAGTGTACAATGACTTTCACTTTTATGAGCTTCCAAAAGGGCTATGGAGCCAAATTTTCTATCACAAATTGTACACTTATAGTTTTTTGGAGCATGTACTCTTATAAAATGATTTCTTAAACTAGACAATGAAGGATAAATCTTCATACATACTTTACATTTTAAGTTTTTCCTGTCATTTTTGTCATATAGCATTTCACTTGTTCTTATAGGTAGGGAGAAATAATCTCTCCTTTTTTTTCTATTGTTAAAATCTTCTTTCTTTAGTGTGGGTTCTATTTTAATACATGGTTTTGTTTCAATATGAAATAGTGACTGAAATCTTTTATGTGCCATAGAAGTTGAGGTCACTGGTGGCTTATTGTCATAATACTGTTGTGTAGCTAAACTATTGTTATCCAATGTAACAAACAAGGTTTTACAATCAACATAATTATCGCTGGTATTATCAAAACAACTAGATAAATTAGAAAGTGCTTTGCTTAATAATTCTACATTTTCTTTGGATGTTGTTATAAACTTATAACTTGCCACAACAGAACGAGTGCATTGTTTGCATAAAATTTCAAATGCAGATATATTATTACACGTCTGAAACAAATAATATTTACACTGATAATATTTAATTATTTCTTAATTATTATTCCAAAAAGCATGTACATACCTCATAATCTAATACTGAGATTAATACATCTAATATTTTGATTGTACTTTCATTATTATTGTCTTTTAAAACCACTTCATCCTGAAGATTAACGGGGTTGCCTTCAATTATTTTAAAGCACAGGCAACAAGCGTTATATTTCCTTGTAATAATACTATGTAATGCATGATTTAGAGATCCCATTTTAAAATAATTATCTTCTTATTTAATAAATAATGCCCCTATATCTTTATATTGTAAAATTATTATAAAATCACTCAGTCCCGTTCCGCGTCTATTAATATTTTTTTTATAAAATTTAAATGTCAAACTCAAATCACAAATCACTACTGTGAAGTGTCATGTCATGTCATAATTCAAAGTAGTGATGTGTGAAATGTGGGACAGAATAACAGATCACAGAATATCGCTTTAGTATGACAGAAGCTGCTCGACTTAAAAAATTAATTCTATTTTGGGGAAACATCACGATAACGTCTGTGAAGTAATGTTTGTTAAAGTATTAAACCTAATAAATCCTAAAATAATCATAACTAAATAACTTAAGTCATGACTAATGACTTAGCTCTTGTAAATACAAGATTCTCCATATTTTATTATTTATTGGTAAAGAAAAATAATATTATATTATTTCATTTCATTCGAATAATGAAAAACGGCTACTTACATTTATATCTAAATAAAATTTAATAGAAAATCACAATACAGAGTACAAATAAAATAAAGAATGTGGGCCAATTAGGCAAAAGTCAAGCAAAATTTTTAATATTTAAACCTCTATAGATACAATGTAAATAAAAACATGGTAAATAAATTAAATATAGATTTTGTGAGTGAATAAATGAAAAATAATTTTCATATTATAATTAGACACGAAACATGTTTTTGTTGACGTTTTAATAATCTATGTTAGTTATTCCGCGAATGTTGGGGTGTGATTTTCTTACTCCTCAAAAATATCGAAAAAGCTTAAATTATAATTAGTAAGTGCTATAAATATATATAAATGTGAATAAATTTTAAACCTGTGGACATTTCTGAATTTAATTGTTGCTGAAAAAAATTGCATCAACCGGTAAGAAAAAAAAAATCTGCAACTGGTTACACAATTCGGTTTGCAAAATATTTTCTTAAATCAATTTCTATTTTCATCACTCACTTTCCTTAAGTATACGCAAGTGTAAGTAAAACTTAACTACAATTGCAAATTTAGTCTATTGTAAAAGATTGCAAAAACATGTTTATGTCAATAATTTATATCTATTAAATGTATAAATTTTGCCTTAAATAAATTACAGTAATTCAGTACGTTATAAAGTCATTGTAATTTGAGAAATATATAAATTATATGCAAACAACTTAGTAATTTGTCTTTACTATATAAATGATATAATTTTATATTAGTAAATATTTAAGTATAAAGTCAATGAACTCATATATTAACCAAATTACAGCTCTTGTCCTATAGAATTTCAATTAACAAGCTATTGTATTTAGAAACAGATAACTAAAATTGTTACGCAAAAACAAAAAAAAGATAGTTAATATTAATCTAAGGGCCAAAGTACAAGTTGTGTAATAATCTAATAAATAATTTTATCATTTGTACTTTGGAAGGACTCTTATCTATAATGCTTATCCTATCATTTTAATAAATACTAACTCCAGTAACATATATGTATATGAATTAATATCCTAAATTGCCTAATCATATTTATTTAGTAATATATTTTATAAATAAATCAATGATGATACCATTATATCCTGCATATTGCAGGGTAGGCAGAGGGAACCTAGTGTTAAAACACTCCATTCCCCATTTTCTGCCAAATTTTTTGATGCATTATGTGTTGAGTAACATACCATAACATAATAACATTTAGGGTTTTTTTTTATTTTAATTGGTTAGTAAATCAAAAAGTTATGTTATTTTAAATTGCTAGAAATGTTTTTGGTAAAACAACAACATAATACTTTTTTTGAAAACATTAATATGTTTTCAATAAAAGCTGTAATGTAGCAGGACTTGAACATGCATTACATTCTACCTATAGCTAAGTCACATGGATGCTTGGATGGTTACCAAGAGACATGGGTTCAAATCCTGCTACATAAAGATATTTATACTTTTCCTATAAAAGTATTATTTTTTGAAAATGTGCAATAGCTTCTTAAAAATCATAAAAACAAAGCTTTGGAGGATGAATGGATGTTTGTTACACTTTCATACAAAAACTACTTAATAAAAATGATGAAGCAGTAATATAAGCTACATTATTATATACAAAACAATACAATACAATATACATCAAAGAAACTTATAGGCTACAATTTATAAAGATTTGTATAATCTGGCTGTAATGTAACAAAATTTATAAGCAAGCCAAACCGCATGTGGATAAGTAAAATATAAAGCTCACATTCTGATCACAAGAAATTATCCGGAAATCAGTGAGGCTTATAAATTGCTCATGAATTAATATATATATATATATATATATATATATATATATATATATATATATATATATATATATATATATATATATATATATATACCTGTGTTTATAAATAGCCTACAGGTGTGTGCCTTTATAAATGTACTTTGCTTCTATGGAAGAGAGCTAGAGATATGTATATTTAAGGGTGATATTACATAGAAAGATTTTTTTTCATGCTGTATCCTGCATATAGCAAGGTAGGCAGAGGGAACCTAGTGTTGATCCATTTCCTCACTTTCTGCCGAAATGTCGAGACGATCCCTGATGAAAGGCGAAAATCAAAGCTGCACTTTATATGGTTACCAGAGCGAGGAAATTAAAATTTATAATTTATATAATTTAATAATTCATTCTCCCGGGCAAAATCGTTGCCTTTACAGAGTGTTACCTGTAATACAGGATACTTAATAATTAGACATCGGACTTATATGCACCACCACAATACCAAAATATGTATGCAAATATGCACTAAAAAGGTCGAAATATGCAATATCAAAAGAACAATTGCTATTAAAATTTACGTTAATTTTCAGAGTATATTTAAACAAATATTATATTTAAAAAAATATTAGAATTAAAATCATATATTATATGTTAATACATATAATAAAAGATAAATAATAAGAATTATATCCATTATAATTGTTGTGACAATAAGCAACAACATATTTTTCCAGATTTTTTGCCGTGAACTTGTGTTTGTAACATAATATTGATTTACGCCCAATATTAATAACCTATCTTCAACGTCAGTCTTAGATTGTTTCATATATCTATCCAATCTAGAGATTGGAAGTTATAAGAAACAATCTAATATTGACGTTGGAGATAGGTTATTAATATTGGGCGTTGAAGGCTGAAAATGACCTTTCAACGTTAACTGACGTTACTGGACAGAATGTGTAATTTGGCGCCGTTTCTACAGAAACCTCTTCAGGCAGAATTTGTCCGATGTCAATGATAAATACATGAGTTTTCTTTATTCCATCGAGATCGGGTTTTTTTTACAAAACTGAATTTAATTTCAGTAGTTACTTGTACGTGTATACGTTAGGCGTTATGTAACATGCCTAATGTATACATGTAACTACTGAAATAGGCACTATTAATGAAAAAGTCCCAAAATATGCAATAACGCTACTATAATAGAATGATTATATGCATTTGTATGTTTGCTTACGTCATATAAGAAAACGATTAACGGCGGATATAAGAAAACGATTAATAATCATTTTC
>JAJHJA010000628.1:0-87500 GCA_021202915.1 Heliconius himera
ATACTAGTATACACGTAATGTATAATTATCTAACAACAAATCTCACGTAGCGCTCCTTATACAGACACGAGGCACAGAGTCAGGGGAATTTAATACAAAAACGCGCATTAATGAATACATGAGGCCAGTCGTGGCGCAAGGGCACAAAGTGGGGAGCGGAGTGTCTTGACACTAAGCTCCCTCTGCCTACCTTGTTACACGAGGAATACTGGTACTATATAATCTGGAAAAAAAATGCGTATAAGCACTATGACAGAATATAAATTCCATACAAAGGAGTGTAAATTATATTGTTTATATATATTATCCCACAGTAATTGTAGTGAATTGTATTAAACCATATCTATATGCTGTTATCGGAAACTGTTTGAATCTTAGCATTAACTAAATGGTTATTAGGATAGGATGGGATTATAGTTACTAAACCGATTGGAATAGAGTATGTAATTGTTTATAATAATTTAGTTGCGTTGGTTGCACGTCGCCGTGCGTACGCGCAGACCGTGACCGTTCCGAGCCACTCCACTTGAGGTCGGAGCGTCTTCTGTCGTTCGCAATTATCCTTGGCTGGTCAGCAGGAAGACGTGTGAGTGGGTTCTTAACTAAGAAATTCGCGATTGCCAATATCCTGACGTCGGCGTGCAGAGATTTTATTACTTTTATTACCCATAATAACTATATATAAGACAGCTATAGGAGGAGTGCGGCTGTAAGTGCGACAGGTTGTGGAGTTGATTCTTACTTGGAAAAATATAATATTTAATATTTCCATTTCTTCGCTGAGGTGTCGAGGCAAAGCACGGCATTGAATTCCGCCACTCAACGTGCAATTTCTCCATAATTTAACGGAAAATGCGGGTAGAAACTGTCTTAATACTGGGTTCCCAGGATCCCCCTGCCTACTATGCGTTGTGCGGGATACAACGTGAAGTTAAAAAAAGAACAGCTATCTTCAGAATAAATATTAGTAATAAATAAATGTTTTATTAACTAATTAAATGTTACACATAGTGTATTCAGCTTATAAGATACATAGTTTCCGTTGACAATACAACGCTCTCCTTTACGAAAGGAATGTACAATTATACGTAAATGAATAGAGCGTATTCCAAATCGGTTTAATACGACACCACGCTTGACATCGGCAGCTAGAGCTATGGCGTCCACACGTCCACACGGCCGCGACCGTCGCGGGGACAATCGGACGTTAAATATGTATTTAATTGCTTATTGTACTTGACCGAGTACAATATGTGTCCAATACAGTAGCTGTCCGTCTGTCACACATCACACGTCACACGTCACACACGCTAATATTGTAGATTTACTTTAAAATGTTCTATTCATTTGTATTTTAAATAAATCAGCTTCGCGCTGTATCCCGCGCACAGCAGGGCAGGCAGAGAGAACCTAGTGTTAAGTCGCCGTTCCCCACTTTCTGCCGGATTCTGGAGGCATTGCATGTTGAGTGGCAGAACTCAACGCCGCGGTTTGCCTCGACAACAGAGCGAAGAAATGGAAATATAAATTTAAGTAAATATTTCATCTCCTCGAGTGGGTATCGAACCCACAACGGTTAGTTTTACAGTCACACTTTGTGCCGCTGTGCCACGACTGGCCTTATAATTGTATTTTATCTATCTATTATGTTAATTGTAGATTTTGTTTACGTTCTTATTTTATATTTAATCTGTGTGTCCTGAATAATATTACGACAACTTTTCGTAGTCGACGTTTATAGTTGGTAATATAATGTTTTCTAATGATATTCCAAAATACTTGACATCTGCCCTCCGCGCTGATGCAAGCCAACAGTCACACCGACACCACCTCTAACGACCGCGCCCATTCCTTACACATCATCGTACAGCAGTCACCGTCCCTCTAACATCA
The DNA here is from genome assembly GCA_021202915.1 of Heliconius himera. Classification (NCBI taxonomy): domain Eukaryota; kingdom Metazoa; phylum Arthropoda; class Insecta; order Lepidoptera; family Nymphalidae; genus Heliconius; species Heliconius himera. Next base: position 1,894 of record JAJHJA010000628.1, read on the forward strand.
GTGAATTCCAAAAAGACCATGATGGTGCGACACAGCGTGTGATTCAAAAGACGGCGGTTGTGGGTTCCATTCTGATATAGAATTATTTTCATTTCTATAATCTGGTAAGAAGACGACGCGCAGCGTTGAGTTTCTGCGCCGCAACGAACGAAGTGTCTTGACATTAAGTTTTCCCTGTCTATATGAACATATTACACATTCGAAATACATTGTGAAGTTAAATGTATATCAAAAGTGTTATAAAAGGAGTCGGTTCTCCGGACACGTCCTAGTCGCTAGTAGTTGTATGCAACGTCAACTATTGAATATGAACACATTGCACATTCGCAATGACCTCTTACACAATTCGTTCTAAATGTTGCAAATGAATCTTAAATCAATATTAATTTTATGGCAATATGCTATAATGCGGATGACGCAAGGGTTCAGTCGGCCACGACGCGATAGAGATTAATATTAGAATACATTTAAACAGTTTAGTAATGTTTTAGAATAGTCAAGAGATAAAAAGAGAATGAATAAGATCAATAACAGTTCTCCTAACAAGTGTCTCAGTAGGCAGCAGGGGCGGCTGCTTGTGGTGTTGAATTATAGTAAAAATAGCAAGTTTGCATGTTTTCCACCACCCAATAATGAGAAAACAAAATATGACGGAAAGGTTACGGTTCCCAGGCTCCTTCTGCTATATATGAAATACACCATGAAGCTAAGCATACAACAACAGGCAACTTAATTATTTTACGCTTGAAATTGAGCAAGTAAGTCAGAAGGTAAAATATAAATTAGCCAAATAGAATAGTTTCGAAGTGCAAACGTCAGTATTAAGCTCTATTTGTAATCTCGCCTTCCGCCATCTCTCCGCCGTCAATGTTGTAATAAGCTGATATAATAAAAACATAATGCTGTTAGTTTCAAGGAAAGCGTCCCTGGTCCTCGTCACGTGACCGAGTAGTAGTAGTAGAGTAGGTACCGACCGCCACCAGTGACCAGTGACTCGTGTTCCTATTGAAGCAGTATTTCAAGAAATACGACTAGATTTGCTAACATTACTATGTTTGGTACATTGTAAATTGTAATAGTATCATTTAGATATTAAAGTACTTATACACCCCCTACATGTATGTACGGTACTTCACCACAGATAATGGTATAAAGCTGGTATTATTAGCGCATTAAAAAGTTGAATATTGCAATTGAGACGTTGCCAACTCTGACAGCGTCTCACTGTCACTTCTCGGTCATGGAAATTTTGTAGAAGAATACCTTTTTTTCGTTAGTCTTTTAAGTATGGTCAAATTAAGTCTAAATTTGAAAATAAAAGTGATTTTATAATAGAGCTCCGAACAATATTTCAGTTTTATGAAGTTATAATGAGAACTATATCGTTAAATTGTGAATACGAACATATTATATACATACGTGGGACGATGAACGAAGTATTATGATTTAAGCACATGTGCCCGTGCGCTGTGCGCTGCACTCTGATAACTGCTACATTTGGTAGCTCCAAATTAAACATCGCGCACCAATGCGTATTATGTAAACACAATTTTTTGAATATCGAGTATTGTTTAAGACATACATATCTAAAATAATGCTAACGTTATTGTTTTTGTCGCGTTCCAGGCCATGCGGGGGTGGTGCGCGCGGTGGAGCGGGTCGGGGCGCGCGCGGCTGCGGTGGCTGGCGGCGCTGGTGTGCTGGGGCGCGCTGGCGGGGCTGGCGCTGCCGCGGCTGCAGGCCCCCCCGCCGCGCGCCCGCCCCGCGCCCCTCGGGCCCCCCGCGCCCCCCGGCCCCCCCGGCCGCCTGCTGCTGCAGTCCGAGGCGGGCAGCACGCCGGCCGCCTCCACTGCGGCGCCGGCGCCCGCGCTGCCCGCCACTGACACGCGCGTGCTGTCCGAGGACGAGCTGCGCGCCGACGCCGAGCGCCGCCTGCCCTCGCTGCCGCTCGCCTACTGGCACAAGCACCGCAACGACAAGAACAAGTTCTACAAGAAGAAGGACTGCGCCCCCTTCCCCTCCATATACGACCTGGAGTTCCACAACACGTACTGGCAAACCCTCCGCGTCAAGACTGATGTGTTTCACTTTTACGGTGCATACTTAGACGCGCGGAACACGTCGCGCATCGGGCCGGCGGTGCGCGTGCTCGGCGTCCACGACCGCATCAAGCCCACGCTCACCACGCACTGCCAGCTGTGGTTCGAGGAGCGCGAGGCGCCCGTGGTGGTGCGCAATCTGGAATACAAGTATGTGTGGAACAACAAGTGGGGCAACTACCGCGACGGGGTGCTGCAGCCCTACCTGCTGGCGTGCGTGCTGCCTGCGGAGGTGCGCCACCTGGTGCCCGCCTCCGTGTCCATCGTGGTAGACCCCTGCGACCGCGCCACCAACAACTTGCGCGTGCACAACGACCGCCCCAAGCCGCCTGCGACCCAGAAGGAGTTCGCAGTATGCGTGAAGGGACTAGACTTTCTCCACGAGGACCTCTCCGTGCGTCTCGTCGAGTGGATTGAGCTTATTCGGTTGTTAGGTGCAGACAAAATATTTTTTTACGAACTCCAAGTACATCCGAATATTACAAAAGTGTTAAACTACTACAATGAGCTCGGTGTGACCGAAGTGACGCCTATAACCCTGCCCGGGGGTCAACCGAACCTGCCCGGCCTCCAGCACATGTACCTAACAAAGAAGACGACTCACAAGCGACAGATGGAACTGATTCCTTACAATGACTGTCTCTACCGCCACATGTACCAGTACCGGTGGCTGGCGCTGCTCGACATCGACGAGGTGATCGTGCCGCTGGAGGACGGCGACTGGAGCTCGCTGATGCGGCGCGTGCTGCCGCTGGCGACGCCGGCGCCGGGCAAGCCGCCGCGCTCCTCCTACCACGCCTCCAACCTGTACTACCTGGACTCGCTGCAGCACGAGCACAGCTGGGAGGAGGGCGTGCCGCGCTACCTGCACATGCTGCAGCACGTGTACCGCACGCGCAACTTCACCAAGCCGGGCCAGTACGTGAAGGCGTTCCACGAGACGGACCGCGTGCTGGCGCTGCACAACCACTTCCCGCTGGCGTGCCTGGGCGGCGCGTGCTCGTCCTACGGCCTGGAGACGCGTCACGCGCGCCTGCAGCACTACCGCGCCGACTGCGTCACGGCGCTCAGCAAGTCGTGCGCGGAGCTGCGCGCGCAGCCGGTGCGCGACGCCGCGCTGTGGCGCTGGCGCGCGCCGCTAGTTGCCGCCGCCGACGCCGCGCTCACGGCGCTCGGCTTCCTGCCGCCGCACCGGTGACCGCACCCCCCACACCCCTCCCACACAACATACTATACACGTATTTTATAGTTTAGTTTTTATTTCTGGAGTTCCTGCTACTCGCTGAGGGGTCACCGACGTCACGCTGTGCCTACGATTTTGGATGACGAAAATTTATCAATTTTAGTGTTTAAGGACGATGTTGTTGATTACATTACATTTGATAAATATGACTCGTAGCCGCTGGGAGCATTTATTTAGGTATTAATTGTATCTACTGAAATAATATAATATTTCATGTAACTTGTGACATTCAAATGAAGATTGCACAAGTAAGTATTAGGGAATGTTTATTTATGTTAAGTTGCGTCGACGGACACTTGTGCAGCTCAACGTTTAGAAATGTAAACGTACAAGTGGGAAATGTAAATAAGAATATTTGTCATAATGTAATGTGACAGGAGTAGCGTGACGTGACACGCCTACTGCCTGCTGGCTGCCTCAGACAGGGGTCGAACTGAATAAATTTGTAAAAAAATATATTGTTTTATTTACCTGATACGTCGTAAAAATGGGTCACTTCTGTGACGAAATAAAGATATGAAAGAAAAATTTAAAAAGAAAGTAAATATTCTATCGAAACTGGAGGAATGCTAATATTTAAATTAAATATTACTAAATTTCTTTAAATATATTTATTGTGACTCTATTGTTCGTAAATTAAATTAAATATTCGTTCTCAAATCATAATTTTACCCGCATGTATTTTTCTAGTTAAATTAAGTAAATTTAAAAATAAAATAGCGTAGCGTTTGGCGCTCCGTTCTCTCTGACTACCCCGCAAGGGATAAAGCGTGAGGCTAAGTTAAGTTAAAAATAAAATAGATAAATAATATTTTGTTGTCTGAGAAAAAAATAGTACGTAGTTTGTACATAACAAAACGTAGCACTTTAAAAAATATAAGATGATAGGCCAAGGATGATATTTTGACGAGCGTAAATACAAGTGTGCGTTAAATTAACGCATATTTTTATTTGACCTCAGATTGGAATATATTTATAAAATATCCGTGATTATATATTACATTCATATACAAAAATCAAAAATATTTATCTATATTTATTTATTATTTAAAAAAAAACAAAATTAAACAAAAAATCTACACCCTCAAATCCCATAAGCTATAAGCGCCTACAAATATATTAGTAGCAAACAATATTTATTACAATTTATTATATTATATTCGTAGGCGCTTGTACTTTATTAGAGTGTAGAGGTGTCTAGCAGGTTTTTAGTCTTTAAGAAGCGATGATCATTCTATCAAAGTTGAGTTAACACATAATGACCGAAATATTTAAAGGTCGGAATAGCAAACGATTCTAGCAAAAACGGTGTTTTGATCTAGACTGACTAGAGATACATTCCGGTATCACGGTTTTTTGGTAATATTTTCAACATAATTTTCTCAAAATCTATCAAATGTTTCTAGGGTAAAAAGCCGTCGTGGTGTAGCGCCATAACATGATGATGACATGATACTTAATGCGACAGTTGTGGGTTCGATTCGCATATCCGCCACTCAACACGCAATTTTCACGCAATCGAGCAGTGCCTCACGCACCGCCCGGTGGAGGGATGTCTTACCGTTGGGTTCTCTTCTAATCCTACAGAAGGCTGGATGCATCGTGAAGCTAAAAATCACAATCGATGTCCATGTCAACACAATGAACGAGAAAATTCTTTTAGGTGCAGAAATTTCTTGCAATTTTTTCTTTAAAGTATGTATTATATGATATTTAAGAAAAAGTTTATTATTTTAATAAAAAATGTTTTTTATTTTAGAAATAAAAAATAAATTTAGTTAAATGCATGTAAGAATAATAAATACTTGTGCCATGACAAAGACATGTTTGAGACAAACTGAACTTGAATAAGCAATTTAGCACATTCATATTAAATAATATATTTAAAACTACAGGCGCAGAATAGTATTCAAATTATTTTATTACATTTTATGTACGTTTTATTATCTTCCCGCGGGAACCTAGTGTTACAACACATCGTTCCTATTAAGACAATTTCCAGCGAATACTTGAATTAATGGCAGAATGTGTTGAGTGGCAGAACTCAGCGCCGCGCTTTGGCTCGTTACCAGTGAAAAAATGAAGATATTAAATTGTCATTCTCCTGAGTGGAAATCAAACTTACAATCGTCTTGTTGCGCTATGCCGGCTTCGATGCCCCTTTATGTACGTTCATATATGCTATAGCTATATTTGTTTAAGTTATCTTATATTAGGGCTTCACTTTTTAAAATTGTTTAGGACTTCTTTTGCGATCATGGCATTATAATATTAATATTCGAAAGCGCCTGATTGATTATAAGCGCAATGGTTGTGATTTCAATTCGGGGTCAAAGCGGATATAGAATGCGTTGACTCTAGGTCCCGTCGGCCTGCACTGCTCGCTGCTGTATACGGCGTAATGACTAAAGTCAAGTTCTTAGAGCAAGCAGAAGACACCAAGTCACCATTGTGACGGGTGCCTCACCTACAAAGAACGACGTTGGGTCGCAGCAGCATTTTAAATGGTAAGAAAGTCAAGATCTAAGTGACGTCTTGTCTAATTATTCACCACAAATAATACGAGAATTGCGTAAACATATTAGATATCTATATATATTCAATATTCGAATATGAACACGTAATAAAAATGGCGAGTTAAAAGTTTTGCATGTTAATTGTCAATTAAACATCAAAACTATATTATTTTTTAAGACATTCATTGCACAAAATCGTCTGCAATGCACACGTATATCTACAGATAGATAGATATGTACGTACATACGAGTATGTATGTGTACTGAAGTAAGGCGATGACAATGACAATCAAATACATAACAATAATTATTAAAATGTATGCGCTGTCACAGACAGTCACAGTCACAGTCACTGCGGTGCTGCGCCACATTCAGCTCCACTGCTCAATCCTCATTCGTGGAACAGATGACATTTAATTTATTTTTATCGCTTTAATAAGATAGAGGCCAGTCGTGGCGCAGAGGCACAAAGTGTAACTGTAAAAACGACTGATTGTGGGTTCGATCCCCACTCGAGGAGATAAAATATTTACTTAAATTTATATTTCAATTTTTTCGCTCTGGTGTCGACGCAAAGCACGGCGTTGATTTCTGCCACTCAACACGCAATGCCTCCAGAATCCGGCAGAAAGTGAGGAACTGAGTGTCTTAACACTAGGTTCCCTCTGCCTGCGGGAAACAGCGTGAAGCTGATAATAAAATATCAACGTCGGATGACGATGCACACCGAGAGATCAGTTAGATACATATTTGATATTAATAATAATATATATACTTCCATAAATAGATTCCAAAATATAGTTTATAATTGTATAAGCTGAAATAATTTGCGTGTAGTTGTTGATTGTTGTCATTATTTTCTGTTACATTATTGTTTAAAGCTGAGGTCCCTGCGGCCTCCCGAGGTCCCCGAGGCGCTATGAGCCACGTGTCGTACATTTACATATATATATAGTGAGGCGCATACAGCCGGCCGATGTGAACTGCGACGTTATCGAACATAATTTGTTATTGTGGTGAGTCCATCTTTGGGACTGGTGTCCCGTCACGGTCGGGGCGCTCCGACGCGACGCGCATACAAATGTTATACACCTACTCGTATATAGTATACTGTGTAAATAATATAAACATTCAATTGTTTTTTTTTAACATTAACTATTCTGTCAAGTAATAAATATATATATAGGTACATACTAAATTATCAAGTCCATGCTGTCTGTACAAAAATAAAATTTCCTAAAATATTTTTTTAAACTAACATAATGATTAAGAGAACGACACCAGTGTGCAATATAAACGAGACGGTCATAGGTTCAGTTCCCACTCGGAGTAGTGAAATATTTAATATTTTCATTTCTTCGCTCTTGTAACACGGCGCGGCGTTGAGTTCCGCGAGTCACTCCCACTGCACTCCACAGATACGTTCTGCCTACCCTGCTATGTGATGTGCAGGATACAGGGGGCAAAAAAACACCAACTTAAAGTAATAACTCCTTAAAAGGTGAAATAGAAAGTAATTGACAAATATAGGTTACACTTTTTTTTTATGGAAAAGGACAAGGCAAATGAGCGTGCGGGTCACCTGATGGTAAGTGATCACCGCCACCTACGTCCCCGTGCAACACCAGAGAAGCTACAGGTGCGTTGCCTGCCTTTAAGGTGGGTTGGGCTCCGGACCCCGGCATTACCTGATGCGAAACGCGGTGGCATAAAGCCACTACTGCACGCCGGTTTTAAATGTCGGGGGTGGTATTGATCCGGTCGAGTCTGCCCATGCGTGTTGCCATTGCTGGCGACGTGACTCTACCACAAGTACTTTAGTCGCCTCTTACGACACCACCAGTACCAGGATGATCCTATTCTAAGCCGGGATCACACGGTAAACTATTTCTAAATCTTTGAAGTAGTACTGCAGTCAGTATGTATAGGTTAGGTTACCTTTAGCATCCGAATTAAGAATTTACAGAGAAATACATTTTTTATGTTTAACGATTGTGGACTACGTTATATAAAGACTGTTATTGTGTTTTATCTTTGATGGTGTTCACTCGGATATGAAATAACACAGCGCGATGCACACAACAAAGCATAGTAAGGTACAATCAATACAATCACATTTTACTTTGTCACGTCCAGTTCTAGTTGAAATTATTTTTATTTACCTGGAGTTTATCTACTTACCTACACAATGTACTCGTACAACGATGACTATAAAAACTCCAGGAAAGTATTATACATCACTGTCAGATCTATTGTATTGTATTAGTGTGGGCCCCCAGGCCCCGTGGCCGTGGCCCCGTGTGTCCTAGGCCCTGCTTGGAGCCCCGCACCTTGCAGCACGACGGGCAGTAGACACCAAATACACGGATATTTGGTACAATGATGAAATGTTAAGTATCTCCTATCTTATATTAAAAGAGTTATGTATTCCTTTAATATGGATCAAACGATTTATTTTCAATAAGAAATCTTTTATAGATTTTTTTCTTTTATTGGCCGTCGTGGCGCAGTGGCACAAGCGTGTGACTGGAAACGCGACGGTTGTGGAATCGGTTACCGCCCGAGGAAATGATTTATTTAGTAACATTTTAATTTGTTCGGTCTGGTAACAATACAAAGCGCGGCGTTAAGTTCCGCCACTCAACGTGCAATGCCTCAAAAATTCGATGGAAAGTGGGTGTGTCTTAACACTAGGTTCCTTCTGCCTATGCTGATATATTCGGGATACAAGGAGAAGCTGAAAAAACGAGAAAAAAAATATTAAATATAATGTAACGCTCGAATTAAAACTAAAATTTCCATCGATATAATACTCGTATGTGCACGCATTAACTGAAGCATGTTGTACTCGTACAATCATGTATGCCATTTTATATAATATGTATTATTTAAGTGTATGTGTGCCATGCCCATTGTGACCTGCACAACGGGCATGAGATGGCAGTCTGTGCACCGTGCACAATGCACAGAGCACAGACCACGACCACAGGACACCAGTAACGATGACGGCACGATACCATTTAGAACTTGTCACATTAGGTGCGGCTGCCGTCACTCGCAGGGCTACCACATCGGAGGCTGTGCATATATTCATGTTCTCTATAGAAAGATGAATGATCCGGGTATCAAACCTGGGCTTAATGAAGTTCCGGAATTCCCCTAGATATATTATTATTGGTTCATTATCTTTAACAATCTTATATTAAAAACAAAACTATTTAAAACATTACACAGAATAACATTATCATAAGAGAGCTGATAATGTTTCTCAAACATTGATAATAGGATCCGGCATTGTTCACTTTCAAACTGTCATTAGTTAGTTTATTAAGTAATTGTAAATAACTAAATAAGTTGAAGCAACAAAACACATTTAAATATTTTTATCTCGTTTCTAACATTCCGCATATTCACGTGTATTTAAAAGTATATCTATATGTATTAATACGTGAAGCAGAAACTTAAGACCCGTTTTTATGAAAATTGCGCGGACGGAGGAGTATGAAATGTGGTACATTTCTACTTTATATGTAGGAGAAGTGTAGAACGTTAATATATTTTAATAATAATGCTTATAAAGTATATAAGATCAATAAATAACACATTACACACACTACCATACATTTGACAATATTTACAGTTTTTAACCGACTTCTTTAAGAAAAGGAGGATATGAATTCGACTGTAATTTTTATTTATTAATACTTTTTTTATGTTTGTTACCTCAGAAGCTTTGACTGGGTGAACCGACTTTGATGATTATTTTTTATTTGAAAGTTAGTGCTTCCCATATGGTCCCTTTCTAATTTGGTCCTTTTCTGGCGATGGTATCTGTGAGAAAATCATCAATGATTCTTTTTTATTGACCAGGAACTTTAAGGATAGTTTGGTTAGGTTCTAATTATGTGATCCAGTTGAAATTGAACAAGTTGGTTTTTTGGTTAAAAATATAATTATACTGTAATAATGACGAGTACAAGGGAAAACATTCTTAAAATTGGCGAACCACGGTTTACTTTTCGTCAGAAGTGAGATTCCTCATCGTCGCATGAGGAATCTCACTTTAACTGACTACACGACTGACACGACTGACTTCAAAATTATAAAAAGTTTCTTTGATTACTTTTGTTTAACAAAATTAAGTAAGTTTTACTTTAAAATAAGTAAATTTATTTTTTACTTTTTAGTTTATTGTTTGAAGTCGAGTGTATTTGTTAAAATTAAATTTTATGTTTATGAACTGGCATACAAGTTGCTATGGCAATAATTAATTTAATGTTGTAATGACTTAATAATTATTTTTTATTAATTTATGAGACGTTGATGTTCACATTATTTATACTCAAAAGACATATAAAAAAGAAATGTATAAATTTGAAGAAATGATGTAGCAGAGAGCAGGTCTGAGTGCCAGCCCTGGCGCGTGAGTGCGGCGCGTAATGAGGAAGCCGGCGTCGACGCTGAGTTAGTTCTGTTCCTCTCCTCCCAGCGAGAGACACCTGCCACCTGCACTCTCTGGCACTCACCAGCTCTCACTAGCGCTCCTCCTAGTACCTGCTCTCCTGACGGAATCTTATATTGTAAGCTTACACTAGTTACATCATATAGAAAAAATAATTTAAAACGGATTTGAAACAGAGATATTTAGTACCTACTCCTTATTAACAAAAATAAATGTTTGTCTATTAATTAGCATGTATACCAAGTTGACCCACAACAAGGGGTCGTTAGTGCCTCACACCGATGTAGTGGACTTTATCAACATTGTTAACGAGCTGCTGTTGGTATTATCGAGATAGGCGACACATAGTAAATATAAATAAACTAAATTATATATAATATTTTAGTAGGCTAGAAACTGAAACTTTTACAATACTGAAAATTTAACAACTTTTATTGTTTGTTTGTTTTCCAATTTCAATAAGAGGACAAAAATTATGAATTTCGCTGGTTATTTTAAAAGATTCCATCATTGTCGCACTCCATCTATTTTTAAATTAAATAAAATTAATGAAAAGAGACACTAAAAATGTTATGATAATTTTTGCAGACCGCTTGTTAAAAAAAACCGTATAATATCTAATAATCCATAAATATCTGTATATTTAAGAAAAAATGTATTGTATACATATGTTCTTTTCAATAAATGATTTTTCATAAAATAACATAACGTAATCGGCGTTATTAACAATAATTAAATATGTTTTTTTATTGCGCAAGTGTCTAGAGGATTTGACAATAACTGCCCAATGTTGCTGTGCCCTGATACCTACGGACTACCTCAATGATCCAATACTTTGAAATTATATCGATGATTAATTAAAGTGTAAAAAATGTGTTCCAATAACAATAATAAAAATATATTTATCATTGAGGCCGTCGTGACCTAGGGGTACAAAGATGTGACTGAAACGCGACGGTTGTGAGTTCGATCCCCACTCGGGGGAATGAGTTATTATTATTTAATATTTTCATTTCTTCGCTCTGGCACGAAAGCGAAAGCCCGGCGTTGAGTTCCGCCACTTAACGTGCAATGCCTAAAAAATCGGCGGAAAGTGGGGAACGGAGTGTCCTATCACTATGTTCCCTCTGTCTATCCTGCTGTGTGCGGGATACAGCGTAAAGCTGATTATTTTTATTTATATTTACCAACATCGTTCTAAAATATTCAAATGTAGAATTTGGTTGTAAAAATCAAAAAGGGAGTTTAAGAATATTTTTAAAGTATTGATAATGTTTAGGAAAATACCTTATAATATCCTCCCTATTGTGCACCCTCATATACTCGTATGAGTGTATAAGTATAAGAGGGTCTCGCTTTATCACAGCGCGATGTGTGTCATCAGATACATACTCTTACTCGTATGTAGTTATCGTCGTATTCGGGACATATCGCGATCCTTGACATTCACCATTGACCTCTTTATCTCACGCAGTTCAAGAAACCGAACGAAATTTTTACAATATAACGCCAAATCATTTTTTTTATTTAAATTGATTACGGCCGCTGTGCATGTTTCTATAATGTCCTCTATCATAAATCCGTGAGAGAAAAATGTAAAGTTTTTATACTTTCTCGCAAAATAAGTACGAGTATGAATCCTACTCTTCACTTTACTTAAAGGTCACTGAGGTTTTTAATTATTAGACTATAGGTATTTCACAAAATGAAACTACGTACATGAGGTGTTCTTTTGTTGCCAAATTAAATAAATTTGCTAATTCAAAACCCAAAATCGCTATAATACATACGTACCTCATAGCTTCCTTTTAACAAATGCAATTTTGGGCGATCAAAATGACTGACACTCTGATCTCCGCTAAGAGTTATAGCTTCACTGTCACATTCCATGACCTCGCGGAGGGCGCAGGGCCACCCAGGGCCGCCCGGGGTCGCGGGTCGCGGGTCGCGGCATCTCAGCAGACGGTGGGTCGTTACATGATCACTGCTCGTCGCTAATGACTGTAGTTTGTACTTTGTAAACAGGGCACAGGGCGGCTGTGTTTACGGTGTGCAGGAAAATTTCTCTGAGAGTCTCACTATCTGACCACACACCCTCCCCCCCGCCACCCCCCTCGCCCCGCACGCCCCTCGGGCTAGCGCTTTATATACTGTTGCTGCTCCCGGACCTAGCATACTGCTCCGTGTTCTCCAGTTCTCAACAGCTCCTCGCATTATCCATCTTAAAATGGCCAAATTCATCGTACTCCTCTTCGCCTGCCTGGCTCTGGTAAGTTATTTCTAAATTTTCATAACTTCTTACTATTATTTCATTTTTAATTAGATATTTTTTATGAATTGTGAGTAATTTCAATGACGTTCAATATTGCTTTGAATAAAACTAAACATTGTATTATCATCAGGCAACAGCAAGACAAGTTCGTCGCGAGGCGCCGTCGGTGTTGCAAGACCTGGAGAAGCACGCGTCTGAGTTCCAGAAGATTGTCTCGGAACAGTTCAATGCCCTCAGCAGCTCCAAGAACTCGCAAGAGTTCAACAAGGCGCTGAAGGAAGGCTCGGACTCAGTACTGCAGCAGCTATCCGCTCTCTCTAACAGCCTGCAAGGCGCGGTGAGTGCTCTTCACTTAACCTTGTTTTTGTAATGCTATCTGCTTTTCTCGACCATTAAATTGATAAATTCATATTATTTACTATCGCTTGAAAAGTGACCCGGGGTCTAGATTATAAAAAATAAAGCAATAATTTCTTACGTACACAATTAGATAATAATATATAATGTAGTATTATCAAAGAGGCCATCGTGGTGCAGGGGAACAAACAAGGATGTGAATGTAACGCGACGGTTGTGGTGTCAATCCCTATTCGGGGGAATTAATTTATATTTATTAATATTTTCATTTCTTCGTTTTGCCGTGCTGGCACCACCATAAAACGCCCGGCGTTAAATTTCGTCACTCAATACGCAATGCGTCGAAAAAATCGGCGGAAAGTGGGGAACGGTTAACATAAGGTTGCTTCTGCCTACTACCTACCCCGCTATATGCGGGATACAGCGTGAACCTGATATTTTATTTTATTTAGTATTATCAAAACTTCAAGCTTTTACATTGATAATTTAAGGTATATTACTTAATGTTCCTACTTACTTAATAATTGATTTATTTCTGCATCATATAAAAATTATGTATGTACAGGTTACTAATTCCGTTCAATTGATGTAGAGCTAGAGACACTAGAACATAATAATATAATATATAATTATTGGCACAGCTCAGCGACGCTAACGGCAAGGCAAAGGAGGCCCTGGAGCAGTCGCGCGCTTCCCTCCAACGCACGGCGGAGGAGCTGCGCCAAGCTCACCCCGAGGTGGAGCAGCAGGCGCAGCAGCTGCGCGACAAGCTGCAGGCGGCCGTCAAGAACACCGTCGAGGTAGTACTATACCTCATGTCATTTACTAACAAGTCAAGCATCACATTTGTTGCAAAACATTTATAAAAATACATGTTATTCACAGGAAACTCAAAAGCTAGCCAAAGAAGTAGCAGCTAACATTGAGCAGACCAACCAAAAGGTAGCTCCCCAGATCAAGCAGGCCTACGACGACTTCGTGAAGCAGGCCGAGCAGGTGCAGAAGAAGCTGCACGAGGCCGCCAACAAGCAGTGACCGGCTCACCAAATACACCTGTTGTGATAAACATTATATACGTACAATAAAATAGTAATTAATAAATTAATTATTTTAATTTTTAAATATTTTTTTTAGTTCGTAATACTACTATTTTTTACTAAATATGTAAAATTTTCATAAGAAAGAGTAGCTAGTATTTCTACTAGCAGTAATAGTGCTAGTTGAAATACTATGACTTTAATATTTAAAAATAAATGTTTTTTTCGTTACAAGCGATAATGTTTGAATCAATATTTAATACTAGAGGGCGCGCGCGGCTTCGCCCGCTTATTAGGAGTGAATTCTAAAAAAACCGCGAAACACGTGTTCAATAAAATATTCTTAACAGTCTGAATTTAAATTTTTATAAAAATCGGTGGCAATTTAAAGATTTTTCCATATAAACTTTAAACCCCTTATTTGAACCCTTAGGGGGTGAATTCTTAAAAACCATGAAACACGTGTTCAATGAAATATTTTTAAGAATCTAAATTCCAAATTTTATAAAAATCGGTACAGATTATTTTTTTTTCCATACAAACTTTCAACCCCTATTTCATCCCTTTAGGGTTAAAATAATTCAAATTCCCTTCTTAGTGGATGTCCAGAATATGAAAATAAATTTCACGTTTCTACCATCAGCGGTTACGGCTCTGCGTGCGTCTTACCTCAGTCAGTCAGCACAAGTCCTTTTATATATATATAGATTAACTTTTTTTCTATTTCTAAGCTAGACTTCATAAGAAGCAGTTTAAAGCATATCTTGTTTACAATACCGCCAATTGGCAGTTACTCCAAAATGATACCATTTTGCTACCTTATAGGTATTACCACTACTCATATATATCAAATCATATACTAATCAATATATATATACTGAGGCCAGTCGTAACCCAGGGGCACAAAGTGTGACTGTAAAACCGACTGGTTATGGGTTCGATCCCCACTCGAAGAGATGAAATATTTACATTTTAAATTTATATTTCCATTTCTTCGCTCTGGTCTCGAGGCAAAGCGCGGCGTTGACTTCTGCCGCAACTCAATGCCTCCAGAATTCGGCAGAAAGTGGGGAACGGAGTGTGTTAACACTAGGTTCCCTCTGCCTACCCTGCAGTGTACGAGGTACAGCGGCGTTTTGGCGTGAAGCTGATTTATTTATATATAGTCACCATGAACTGAAATATACAGCTTATACGAGTAGTTTAGTAGCAAAAAGTTAGGTACTTACTATATGTATAAACGAACTAACAAACTAACAAGACATTGTAACATTAAAATGTAAATGCGTATATAAAAACGTAACTTCCTCAAGAGTATCGATATAAATCAAAAATTAATATGTCATTATACAATGTTGACTTTATTATTCACTTTAATTTTATATTTTGTTAAACAAAAAAAATAAAGAAAGATTTTATAATTTTGAAGTCGGTGCCAAGTAAAACAAACAGGCTTAGAAATTCGATATTGTAGTAAGGTTGTTGTAGCAGTAGTTTTAGTTTATGTTAAGTAAATGTATTTTATGATTTTAGTTTATTGTTTGAAGTCGGTTTTATTGTTAAAAATTAATTTATTTTACGATATTAAGTTTACGCGTAGTTAGTGGTTGCCCTATGTAAAACTTAAGTCTAAATTAATGATTATTCCGTGAGGATTTTTTTGCAATCGCGTTTATTTTTAGGGTAGATGTAAATGTGTTTATGTATCTCATTATATAATTGGGCAGATCGTTTGAGGAATTGCATGGAGGCAAATCGAGTTTTAAAACTAAAACTAAACTAAACTAACATCACGCTTTATCCCTAGTCAGAGAGAACGGAGCGCCAAACGCTACGGTTTTTAGTTTTAGTTATCGGAATTTTAATTATATTGAATTTTCTTCTTTTTTCTTCTATACTAACCAGAGCACCATAGTCACCTTAGTGACTCAGCTCTTAAAATGAGAAAAAAAAAATAGCAAACTCCATCTTAAACAAATTGTAATTAACTCAATAAGTGGCAGTAAAACTAAAAATTGTTCAGCCACACCCAAGTCAGTGCACAATAAAACACGCACATGGAAGCAAAATATATATGTTCGGGCCGAACGCCTGTTATAATTTAATAGCAATAATTTTTAAATCACACATACGCTCATAGGTGATATAAATCATGTATTTTATTTTGTCTTACAATTACCTTACCATAGCATTGAAATATTACAAATTTCTTGTTCAAGAGAGAATTACACGTAAATTTGCTGTTTTAATGATTACTCCAAAAAGTCAACCTAATAATAAACGGAACGAATATGCAAAGAGAATATATGTGATTTAAAATTATTGCTATTAAATTATAATAGGCGTTTGGCCTGAACATATAACATATTATATAACCCTAAAATCTATTATTGTATAAATGTGCGATTCAACAAAATCGATAAATTAGAGATGTATTTTATTTTTTCACTTTCTGCAACTACATGTACAATGTAGTATATAGTTACATATGTATATGTAACTGTCTTGTTCTTCCTGGCCTTGGCAACTGATATGTTTAGTTCAACAACTGACATATAGATGGCGTTGATCCATGTTACCACTTGATGCCGAAAATTGGTCTCTATTATAGTATATTAGAATGTACTCTGTGCGGCGCACAACGAGGTTGGAAACGTTTGACGTATAATATTATTAAATTCAGAAGTATATGGAGTATGGAAAATTTAGACCATTACAGATAATATTTTATTTTGTAGCAATTATATTTACATAAGTTCGCCAACTGAAGTTCAGAGGTTGCTCTGGAATTGAATATTTCAATTAACGTCAAAAAATTGAAAGTAGCTTTACACGTTTATACTACTAGCGCCCTCTGGGCAAGCACCAAGAAACTTTTAGAAAAAAAGGAATATTAAAATTGAGGCTCATTTAATATTGCGCAATATTGGGATAATTTAAAATGCAATTCACAATTAAATATTAACAAATAAACATTTTTATTCAGAAATCACAATTACCAATTAATTATAATTATTCAAAAATAAACAATTGTGATTTCCGTACAGCAAAATATGTTAATATTTAATTGTCAATTGCAATCAAATTTATCCCATGAACTAAATTATTGAGAATGTAATTAATAAAATTTTGATATGTATGTTTTTATATCACACACTAATAACAACTGGCTTCTTTACTTCTATTGATTTATTATTCACTGAACTGGGGATTTCGTTCTTTTTATTACTTAGAAACAAAGAAATAAATTTAAAATCGAATATTAATAAGCAATGCATACTTTTATTTGTTTCATAAAAATTTTTAATTTCCTAATTATTCTTTCAGTTTGTCATCTTCAATCATTTTATTTCTTCTATTTTTTTAAGTTATAAATCTGTTAAGACATATATAAAATGTAAAGTTTTTTATATGCTCTATATTTCTATTTAAATGATCTGTACAATTTTAGAGATAATCAAATTTTATTCGATTAAGTGATAGCAGAATGTTTTTTTAAGTGTGGTTTCCATCCTGATATCTTTAAATACTTATTTATGCATTAATATTATAATATGTCCGTCTGATAGGCGGCCGAGCGCCACAAAATGCTGGCAAGGAAGGAGATCGGGTGAACAGCGCCGGTGCGAAAGGATTTCTTCTGTTCCCACATTTATCATTCCATCGTAGAGTAATTAAGTCCTAGGTTAAGTTAGATTTAGTAAGGTTTAGATTTAATATTGTTTCTCCAACATTTAGGACAATTATATATAAGTTAGATTTAATTTATGTATTTCAATTCAAAAATTTGAATTTATATAAAAAATCGTATTTTCTTAACCATCCAACTGCAGCCTACGTAACTTCTGTGGCTAATGCTTCTATATTTTTTACAACATTTTTGTGGACATAATTTAATGATGTAGTATTTAAGTTAGTCTCTTTAAAACTTGCATATATATGAAATATATATTCTTCTTCAGACGCTGTAAGAAAAGAATTTTTACAAGTTTCATTTTTAAAAAACTTAGAAATAACAAATTTTTACATTTGTTATTTCTAAGTTTTTTAAAAATGAAACTTGAGTCACACACAGTCACAAGCTTGAGTCTCTGGTGTCGCCCTCTGTACTTCTTCAACTGCATCAGCTGCCATCTTTTCAAAATCAATGTCATAAGTGATTGGAGACATATCAGAATGTTCAGTGATAGATTTTTCTTTAACTTTAAGGTAACTAGTTAGATTATCTGCAATCTGAGCAGTATCATTTTCGCAATTTGTCTTTTGTCCTGTCAACGTGTGTCGCAAGTTGCTTACAATAGCCGTTTTTATGGCCTAAGATCCCATCGTTTAAAACTGTAGGGATTAGATTTTCTAATGAAACTTATATTTAAGAATGATACATGATAGTAGAATAGATTACACTAGGGTTGCCCAAAAAAATCCTGCCGCAATCACCTTTAATCAATGTTTTTCGTAACTAGTTTTTGGAGAAAATTGCACTCATATGTTTTTTATGTGAATCGCACATCATTTGAAAGAAAATCGCATAAGGAATTGGAAAAACAATGGTTGCCAGCTCTCAGTCTGCCGCAAGTCCAAGGTTGCCTGGTTTAAAGAGGTTACTTAATGTGAATATTTGCACTTATGTGTTTTTTAATGAATTATATATCAAATTAAAGCTTATTTTTTTGTCATCACTAAAACACATGGTTGCCTGGAAAATGGCTGCCGCAAGCAAAGGTTGCCATCATTCGAAATATTTTATTCTGATTCCGTTTGACCGGGAGCAGCAACAGTATATAAAGCGCTAGCCCGAGGGGCGTGCGGGGCGAGGGGGGTGGCGGGGGGGAGGGTGTGTGGTCAGATAGTGAGACTCTCAGAGAAATTTTCCTGCACACCGTAAACACAGCCGCCCTGTGCCCTGTTTACAAAGTACAAACTACAGTCATTAGCGACGAGCAGTGATCATGTAACGACCCACCGTCTGCTGAGATGCCGCGACCCGCGACCCGCGACCCCGGGCGGCCCTGGGTGGCCCTGCGCCCTCCGCGAGGTCATGGAATGTGACAGTGAAGCTATAACTCTTAGCGGAGATCAGAGTGTCAGTCATTTTGATCGCCCAAAATTGCATTTGTTAAAAGGAAGCTATGAGGTACGTATGTATTATAGCGATTTTGGGTTTTGAATTAGCAAATTTATTTAATTTGGCAACAAAAGAACACCTCATGTACGTAGTTTCATTTTGTGAAATACCTATAGTCTAATAATTAAAAACCTCAGTGACCTTTAAGTAAAGTGAAGAGTAGGATTCATACTCGTACTTATTTTGCGAGAAAGTATAAAAACTTTACATTTTTCTCTCACGGATTTATGATAGAGGACATTATAGAAACATGCACAGCGGCCGTAATCAATTTAAATAAAAAAAATGATTTGGCGTTATATTGTAAAAATTTCGTTCGGTTTCTTGAACTGCGTGAGATAAAGAGGTCAATGGTGAATGTCAAGGATCGCGATATGTCCCGAATACGACGATAACTACATACGAGTAAGAGTATGTATCTGATGACACACATCGCGCTGTGATAAAGCGAGACCCTCTTATACTTATACACTCATACGAGTATATGAGGGTGCACAATAGGGAGGATATTATAAGGTATTTTCCTAAACATTATCAATACTTTAAAAATATTCTTAAACTCCCTTTTTGATTTTTACAACCAAATTCTACATTTGAATATTTTAGAACGATGTTGGTAAATATAAATAAAAATAATCAGCTTTACGCTGTATCCCGCACACAGCAGGATAGACAGAGGGAACATAGTGATAGGACACTCCGTTCCCCACTTTCCGCCGATTTTTTAGGCATTGCACGTTAAGTGGCGGAACTCAACGCCGGGCTTTCGCTTTCGTGCCAGAGCGAAGAAATGAAAATATTAAATAATAATAACTCATTCCCCCGAGTGGGGATCGAACTCACAACCGTCGCGTTTCAGTCACATCTTTGTACCCCTAGGTCACGACGGCCTCAATGATAAATATATTTTTATTATTGTTATTGGAACACATTTTTTACACTTTAATTAATCATCGATATAATTTCAAAGTATTGGATCATTGAGGTAGTCCGTAGGTATCAGGGCACAGCAACATTGGGCAGTTATTGTCAAATCCTCTAGACACTTGCGCAATAAAAAAACATATTTAATTATTGTTAATAACGCCGATTACGTTATGTTATTTTATGAAAAATCATTTATTGAAAAGAACATATGTATACAATACATTTTTTCTTAAATATACAGATATTTATGGATTATTAGATATTATACGGTTTTTTTTAACAAGCGGTCTGCAAAAATTATCATAACATTTTTAGTGTCTCTTTTCATTAATTTTATTTAATTTAAAAATAGATGGAGTGCGACAATGATGGAATCTTTTAAAATAACCAGCGAAATTCATAATTTTTGTCCTCTTATTGAAATTGGAAAACAAACAAACAATAAAAGTTGTTAAATTTTCAGTATTGTAAAAGTTTCAGTTTCTAGCCTACTAAAATATTATATATAATTTAGTTTATTTATATTTACTATGTGTCGCCTATCTCGATAATACCAACAGCAGCTCGTTAACAATGTTGATAAAGTCCACTACATCGGTGTGAGGCACTAACGACCCCTTGTTGTGGGTCAACTTGGTATACATGCTAATTAATAGACAAACATTTATTTTTGTTAATAAGGAGTAGGTACTAAATATCTCTGTTTCAAATCCGTTTTAAATTATTTTTTCTATATGATGTAACTAGTGTAAGCTTACAATATAAGATTCCGTCAGGAGAGCAGGTACTAGGAGGAGCGCTAGTGAGAGCTGGTGAGTGCCAGAGAGTGCAGGTGGCAGGTGTCTCTCGCTGGGAGGAGAGGAACAGAACTAACTCAGCGTCGACGCCGGCTTCCTCATTACGCGCCGCACTCACGCGCCAGGGCTGGCACTCAGACCTGCTCTCTGCTACATCATTTCTTCAAATTTATACATTTCTTTTTTATATGTCTTTTGAGTATAAATAATGTGAACATCAACGTCTCATAAATTAATAAAAAATAATTATTAAGTCATTACAACATTAAATTAATTATTGCCATAGCAACTTGTATGCCAGTTCATAAACATAAAATTTAATTTTAACAAATACACTCGACTTCAAACAATAAACTAAAAAGTAAAAAATAAATTTACTTATTTTAAAGTAAAACTTACTTAATTTTGTTAAACAAAAGTAATCAAAGAAACTTTTTATAATTTTGAAGTCAGTCGTGTCAGTCGTGTAGTCAGTTAAAGTGAGATTCCTCATGCGACGATGAGGAATCTCACTTCTGACGAAAAGTAAACCGTGGTTCGCCAATTTTAAGAATGTTTTCCCTTGTACTCGTCATTATTACAGTATAATTATATTTTTAACCAAAAAACCAACTTGTTCAATTTCAACTGGATCACATAATTAGAACCTAACCAAACTATCCTTAAAGTTCCTGGTCAATAAAAAAGAATCATTGATGATTTTCTCACAGATACCATCGCCAGAAAAGGACCAAATTAGAAAGGGACCATATGGGAAGCACTAACTTTCAAATAAAAAATAATCATCAAAGTCGGTTCACCCAGTCAAAGCTTCTGAGGTAACAAACATAAAAAAAGTATTAATAAATAAAAATTACAGTCGAATTCATATCCTCCTTTTCTTAAAGAAGTCGGTTAAAAACTGTAAATATTGTCAAATGTATGGTAGTGTGTGTAATGTGTTATTTATTGATCTTATATACTTTATAAGCATTATTATTAAAATATATTAACGTTCTACACTTCTCCTACATATAAAGTAGAAATGTACCACATTTCATACTCCTCCGTCCGCGCAATTTTCATAAAAACGGGTCTTAAGTTTCTGCTTCACGTATTAATACATATAGATATACTTTTAAATACACGTGAATATGCGGAATGTTAGAAACGAGATAAAAATATTTAAATGTGTTTTGTTGCTTCAACTTATTTAGTTATTTACAATTACTTAATAAACTAACTAATGACAGTTTGAAAGTGAACAATGCCGGATCCTATTATCAATGTTTGAGAAACATTATCAGCTCTCTTATGATAATGTTATTCTGTGTAATGTTTTAAATAGTTTTGTTTTTAATATAAGATTGTTAAAGATAATGAACCAATAATAATATATCTAGGGGAATTCCGGAACTTCATTAAGCCCAGGTTTGATACCCGGATCATTCATCTTTCTATAGAGAACATGAATATATGCACAGCCTCCGATGTGGTAGCCCTGCGAGTGACGGCAGCCGCACCTAATGTGACAAGTTCTAAATGGTATCGTGCCGTCATCGTTACTGGTGTCCTGTGGTCGTGGTCTGTGCTCTGTGCATTGTGCACGGTGCACAGACTGCCATCTCATGCCCGTTGTGCAGGTCACAATGGGCATGGCACACATACACTTAAATAATACATATTATATAAAATGGCATACATGATTGTACGAGTACAACATGCTTCAGTTAATGCGTGCACATACGAGTATTATATCGATGGAAATTTTAGTTTTAATTCGAGCGTTACATTATATTTAATATTTTTTTTCTCGTTTTTTCAGCTTCTCCTTGTATCCCGAATATATCAGCATAGGCAGAAGGAACCTAGTGTTAAGACACACCCACTTTCCATCGAATTTTTGAGGCATTGCACGTTGAGTGGCGGAACTTAACGCCGCGCTTTGTATTGTTACCAGACCGAACAAATTAAAATGTTACTAAATAAATCATTTCCTCGGGCGGTAACCGATTCCACAACCGTCGCGTTTCCAGTCACACGCTTGTGCCACTGCGCCACGACGGCCAATAAAAGAAAAAAATCTATAAAAGATTTCTTATTGAAAATAAATCGTTTGATCCATATTAAAGGAATACATAACTCTTTTAATATAAGATAGGAGATACTTAACATTTCATCATTGTACCAAATATCCGTGTATTTGGTGTCTACTGCCCGTCGTGCTGCAAGGTGCGGGGCTCCAAGCAGGGCCTAGGACACACGGGGCCACGGCCACGGGGCCTGGGGGCCCACACTAATACAATACAATAGATCTGACAGTGATGTATAATACTTTCCTGGAGTTTTTATAGTCATCGTTGTACGAGTACATTGTGTAGGTAAGTAGATAAACTCCAGGTAAATAAAAATAATTTCAACTAGAACTGGACGTGACAAAGTAAAATGTGATTGTATTGATTGTACCTTACTATGCTTTGTTGTGTGCATCGCGCTGTGTTATTTCATATCCGAGTGAACACCATCAAAGATAAAACACAATAACAGTCTTTATATAACGTAGTCCACAATCGTTAAACATAAAAAATGTATTTCTCTGTAAATTCTTAATTCGGATGCTAAAGGTAACCTAACCTATACATACTGACTGCAGTACTACTTCAAAGATTTAGAAATAGTTTACCGTGTGATCCCGGCTTAGAATAGGATCATCCTGGTACTGGTGGTGTCGTAAGAGGCGACTAAAGTACTTGTGGTAGAGTCACGTCGCCAGCAATGGCAACACGCATGGGCAGACTCGACCGGATCAATACCACCCCCGACATTTAAAACCGGCGTGCAGTAGTGGCTTTATGCCACCGCGTTTCGCATCAGGTAATGCCGGGGTCCGGAGCCCAACCCACCTTAAAGGCAGGCAACGCACCTGTAGCTTCTCTGGTGTTGCACGGGGACGTAGGTGGCGGTGATCACTTACCATCAGGTGACCCGCACGCTCATTTGCCTTGTCCTTTTCCATAAAAAAAAAGTGTAACCTATATTTGTCAATTACTTTCTATTTCACCTTTTAAGGAGTTATTACTTTAAGTTGGTGTTTTTTTGCCCCCTGTATCCTGCACATCACATAGCAGGGTAGGCAGAACGTATCTGTGGAGTGCAGTGGGAGTGACTCGCGGAACTCAACGCCGCGCCGTGTTACAAGAGCGAAGAAATGAAAATATTAAATATTTCACTACTCCGAGTGGGAACTGAACCTATGACCGTCTCGTTTATATTGCACACTGGTGTCGTTCTCTTAATCATTATGTTAGTTTAAAAAAATATTTTAGGAAATTTTATTTTTGTACAGACAGCATGGACTTGATAATTTAGTATGTACCTATATATATATTTATTACTTGACAGAATAGTTAATGTTAAAAAAAAACAATTGAATGTTTATATTATTTACACAGTATACTATATACGAGTAGGTGTATAACATTTGTATGCGCGTCGCGTCGGAGCGCCCCGACCGTGACGGGACACCAGTCCCAAAGATGGACTCACCACAATAACAAATTATGTTCGATAACGTCGCAGTTCACATCGGCCGGCTGTATGCGCCTCACTATATATATATGTAAATGTACGACACGTGGCTCATAGCGCCTCGGGGACCTCGGGAGGCCGCAGGGACCTCAGCTTTAAACAATAATGTAACAGAAAATAATGACAACAATCAACAACTACACGCAAATTATTTCAGCTTATACAATTATAAACTATATTTTGGAATCTATTTATGGAAGTATATATATTATTATTAATATCAAATATGTATCTAACTGATCTCTCGGTGTGCATCGTCATCCGACGTTGATATTTTATTATCAGCTTCACGCTGTTTCCCGCAGGCAGAGGGAACCTAGTGTTAAGACACTCAGTTCCTCACTTTCTGCCGGATTCTGGAGGCATTGCGTGTTGAGTGGCAGAAATCAACGCCGTGCTTTGCGTCGACACCAGAGCGAAAAAATTGAAATATAAATTTAAGTAAATATTTTATCTCCTCGAGTGGGGATCGAACCCACAATCAGTCGTTTTTACAGTTACACTTTGTGCCTCTGCGCCACGACTGGCCTCTATCTTATTAAAGCGATAAAAATAAATTAAATGTCATCTGTTCCACGAATGAGGATTGAGCGGTGGAGCTGAATGTGGCGCAGCACCGCAGTGACTGTGACTGTGACTGTCTGTGACAGCGCATACATTTTAATAATTATTGTTATGTATTTGATTGTCATTGTCATCGCCTTACTTCAGTACACATACATACTCGTATGTACGTACATATCTATCTATCTGTAGATATACGTGTGCATTGCAGACGATTTTGTGCAATGAATGTCTTAAAAAATAATATAGTTTTGATGTTTAATTGACAATTAACATGCAAAACTTTTAACTCGCCATTTTTATTACGTGTTCATATTCGAATATTGAATATATATAGATATCTAATATGTTTACGCAATTCTCGTATTATTTGTGGTGAATAATTAGACAAGACGTCACTTAGATCTTGACTTTCTTACCATTTAAAATGCTGCTGCGACCCAACGTCGTTCTTTGTAGGTGAGGCACCCGTCACAATGGTGACTTGGTGTCTTCTGCTTGCTCTAAGAACTTGACTTTAGTCATTACGCCGTATACAGCAGCGAGCAGTGCAGGCCGACGGGACCTAGAGTCAACGCATTCTATATCCGCTTTGACCCCGAATTGAAATCACAACCATTGCGCTTATAATCAATCAGGCGCTTTCGAATATTAATATTATAATGCCATGATCGCAAAAGAAGTCCTAAACAATTTTAAAAAGTGAAGCCCTAATATAAGATAACTTAAACAAATATAGCTATAGCATATATGAACGTACATAAAGGGGCATCGAAGCCGGCATAGCGCAACAAGACGATTGTAAGTTTGATTTCCACTCAGGAGAATGACAATTTAATATCTTCATTTTTTCACTGGTAACGAGCCAAAGCGCGGCGCTGAGTTCTGCCACTCAACACATTCTGCCATTAATTCAAGTATTCGCTGGAAATTGTCTTAATAGGAACGATGTGTTGTAACACTAGGTTCCCGCGGGAAGATAATAAAACGTACATAAAATGTAATAAAATAATTTGAATACTATTCTGCGCCTGTAGTTTTAAATATATTATTTAATATGAATGTGCTAAATTGCTTATTCAAGTTCAGTTTGTCTCAAACATGTCTTTGTCATGGCACAAGTATTTATTATTCTTACATGCATTTAACTAAATTTATTTTTTATTTCTAAAATAAAAAACATTTTTTATTAAAATAATAAACTTTTTCTTAAATATCATATAATACATACTTTAAAGAAAAAATTGCAAGAAATTTCTGCACCTAAAAGAATTTTCTCGTTCATTGTGTTGACATGGACATCGATTGTGATTTTTAGCTTCACGATGCATCCAGCCTTCTGTAGGATTAGAAGAGAACCCAACGGTAAGACATCCCTCCACCGGGCGGTGCGTGAGGCACTGCTCGATTGCGTGAAAATTGCGTGTTGAGTGGCGGATATGCGAATCGAACCCACAACTGTCGCATTAAGTATCATGTCATCATCATGTTATGGCGCTACACCACGACGGCTTTTTACCCTAGAAACATTTGATAGATTTTGAGAAAATTATGTTGAAAATATTACCAAAAAACCGTGATACCGGAATGTATCTCTAGTCAGTCTAGATCAAAACACCGTTTTTGCTAGAATCGTTTGCTATTCCGACCTTTAAATATTTCGGTCATTATGTGTTAACTCAACTTTGATAGAATGATCATCGCTTCTTAAAGACTAAAAACCTGCTAGACACCTCTACACTCTAATAAAGTACAAGCGCCTACGAATATAATATAATAAATTGTAATAAATATTGTTTGCTACTAATATATTTGTAGGCGCTTATAGCTTATGGGATTTGAGGGTGTAGATTTTTTGTTTAATTTTGTTTTTTTTTAAATAATAAATAAATATAGATAAATATTTTTGATTTTTGTATATGAATGTAATATATAATCACGGATATTTTATAAATATATTCCAATCTGAGGTCAAATAAAAATATGCGTTAATTTAACGCACACTTGTATTTACGCTCGTCAAAATATCATCCTTGGCCTATCATCTTATATTTTTTAAAGTGCTACGTTTTGTTATGTACAAACTACGTACTATTTTTTTCTCAGACAACAAAATATTATTTATCTATTTTATTTTTAACTTAACTTAGCCTCACGCTTTATCCCTTGCGGGGTAGTCAGAGAGAACGGAGCGCCAAACGCTACGCTATTTTATTTTTAAATTTACTTAATTTAACTAGAAAAATACATGCGGGTAAAATTATGATTTGAGAACGAATATTTAATTTAATTTACGAACAATAGAGTCACAATAAATATATTTAAAGAAATTTAGTAATATTTAATTTAAATATTAGCATTCCTCCAGTTTCGATAGAATATTTACTTTCTTTTTAAATTTTTCTTTCATATCTTTATTTCGTCACAGAAGTGACCCATTTTTACGACGTATCAGGTAAATAAAACAATATATTTTTTTACAAATTTATTCAGTTCGACCCCTGTCTGAGGCAGCCAGCAGGCAGTAGGCGTGTCACGTCACGCTACTCCTGTCACATTACATTATGACAAATATTCTTATTTACATTTCCCACTTGTACGTTTACATTTCTAAACGTTGAGCTGCACAAGTGTCCGTCGACGCAACTTAACATAAATAAACATTCCCTAATACTTACTT
Organism: Heliconius himera; assembly: GCA_021202915.1. Taxonomy (NCBI): domain Eukaryota; kingdom Metazoa; phylum Arthropoda; class Insecta; order Lepidoptera; family Nymphalidae; genus Heliconius; species Heliconius himera. The sequence continues at coordinate 29,540 of JAJHJA010000628.1, forward strand.
GTGCAATCTTCATTTGAATGTCACAAGTTACATGAAATATTATATTATTTCAGTAGATACAATTAATACCTAAATAAATGCTCCCAGCGGCTACGAGTCATATTTATCAAATGTAATGTAATCAACAACATCGTCCTTAAACACTAAAATTGATAAATTTTCGTCATCCAAAATCGTAGGCACAGCGTGACGTCGGTGACCCCTCAGCGAGTAGCAGGAACTCCAGAAATAAAAACTAAACTATAAAATACGTGTATAGTATGTTGTGTGGGAGGGGTGTGGGGGGTGCGGTCACCGGTGCGGCGGCAGGAAGCCGAGCGCCGTGAGCGCGGCGTCGGCGGCGGCAACTAGCGGCGCGCGCCAGCGCCACAGCGCGGCGTCGCGCACCGGCTGCGCGCGCAGCTCCGCGCACGACTTGCTGAGCGCCGTGACGCAGTCGGCGCGGTAGTGCTGCAGGCGCGCGTGACGCGTCTCCAGGCCGTAGGACGAGCACGCGCCGCCCAGGCACGCCAGCGGGAAGTGGTTGTGCAGCGCCAGCACGCGGTCCGTCTCGTGGAACGCCTTCACGTACTGGCCCGGCTTGGTGAAGTTGCGCGTGCGGTACACGTGCTGCAGCATGTGCAGGTAGCGCGGCACGCCCTCCTCCCAGCTGTGCTCGTGCTGCAGCGAGTCCAGGTAGTACAGGTTGGAGGCGTGGTAGGAGGAGCGCGGCGGCTTGCCCGGCGCCGGCGTCGCCAGCGGCAGCACGCGCCGCATCAGCGAGCTCCAGTCGCCGTCCTCCAGCGGCACGATCACCTCGTCGATGTCGAGCAGCGCCAGCCACCGGTACTGGTACATGTGGCGGTAGAGACAGTCATTGTAAGGAATCAGTTCCATCTGTCGCTTGTGAGTCGTCTTCTTTGTTAGGTACATGTGCTGGAGGCCGGGCAGGTTCGGTTGACCCCCGGGCAGGGTTATAGGCGTCACTTCGGTCACACCGAGCTCATTGTAGTAGTTTAACACTTTTGTAATATTCGGATGTACTTGGAGTTCGTAAAAAAATATTTTGTCTGCACCTAACAACCGAATAAGCTCAATCCACTCGACGAGACGCACGGAGAGGTCCTCGTGGAGAAAGTCTAGTCCCTTCACGCATACTGCGAACTCCTTCTGGGTCGCAGGCGGCTTGGGGCGGTCGTTGTGCACGCGCAAGTTGTTGGTGGCGCGGTCGCAGGGGTCTACCACGATGGACACGGAGGCGGGCACCAGGTGGCGCACCTCCGCAGGCAGCACGCACGCCAGCAGGTAGGGCTGCAGCACCCCGTCGCGGTAGTTGCCCCACTTGTTGTTCCACACATACTTGTATTCCAGATTGCGCACCACCACGGGCGCCTCGCGCTCCTCGAACCACAGCTGGCAGTGCGTGGTGAGCGTGGGCTTGATGCGGTCGTGGACGCCGAGCACGCGCACCGCCGGCCCGATGCGCGACGTGTTCCGCGCGTCTAAGTATGCACCGTAAAAGTGAAACACATCAGTCTTGACGCGGAGGGTTTGCCAGTACGTGTTGTGGAACTCCAGGTCGTATATGGAGGGGAAGGGGGCGCAGTCCTTCTTCTTGTAGAACTTGTTCTTGTCGTTGCGGTGCTTGTGCCAGTAGGCGAGCGGCAGCGAGGGCAGGCGGCGCTCGGCGTCGGCGCGCAGCTCGTCCTCGGACAGCACGCGCGTGTCAGTGGCGGGCAGCGCGGGCGCCGGCGCCGCAGTGGAGGCGGCCGGCGTGCTGCCCGCCTCGGACTGCAGCAGCAGGCGGCCGGGGGGGCCGGGGGGCGCGGGGGGCCCGAGGGGCGCGGGGCGGGCGCGCGGCGGGGGGGCCTGCAGCCGCGGCAGCGCCAGCCCCGCCAGCGCGCCCCAGCACACCAGCGCCGCCAGCCACCGCAGCCGCGCGCGCCCCGACCCGCTCCACCGCGCGCACCACCCCCGCATGGCCTGGAACGCGACAAAAACAATAACGTTAGCATTATTTTAGATATGTATGTCTTAAACAATACTCGATATTCAAAAAATTGTGTTTACATAATACGCATTGGTGCGCGATGTTTAATTTGGAGCTACCAAATGTAGCAGTTATCAGAGTGCAGCGCACAGCGCACGGGCACATGTGCTTAAATCATAATACTTCGTTCATCGTCCCACGTATGTATATAATATGTTCGTATTCACAATTTAACGATATAGTTCTCATTATAACTTCATAAAACTGAAATATTGTTCGGAGCTCTATTATAAAATCACTTTTATTTTCAAATTTAGACTTAATTTGACCATACTTAAAAGACTAACGAAAAAAAGGTATTCTTCTACAAAATTTCCATGACCGAGAAGTGACAGTGAGACGCTGTCAGAGTTGGCAACGTCTCAATTGCAATATTCAACTTTTTAATGCGCTAATAATACCAGCTTTATACCATTATCTGTGGTGAAGTACCGTACATACATGTAGGGGGTGTATAAGTACTTTAATATCTAAATGATACTATTACAATTTACAATGTACCAAACATAGTAATGTTAGCAAATCTAGTCGTATTTCTTGAAATACTGCTTCAATAGGAACACGAGTCACTGGTCACTGGTGGCGGTCGGTACCTACTCTACTACTACTACTCGGTCACGTGACGAGGACCAGGGACGCTTTCCTTGAAACTAACAGCATTATGTTTTTATTATATCAGCTTATTACAACATTGACGGCGGAGAGATGGCGGAAGGCGAGATTACAAATAGAGCTTAATACTGACGTTTGCACTTCGAAACTATTCTATTTGGCTAATTTATATTTTACCTTCTGACTTACTTGCTCAATTTCAAGCGTAAAATAATTAAGTTGCCTGTTGTTGTATGCTTAGCTTCATGGTGTATTTCATATATAGCAGAAGGAGCCTGGGAACCGTAACCTTTCCGTCATATTTTGTTTTCTCATTATTGGGTGGTGGAAAACATGCAAACTTGCTATTTTTACTATAATTCAACACCACAAGCAGCCGCCCCTGCTGCCTACTGAGACACTTGTTAGGAGAACTGTTATTGATCTTATTCATTCTCTTTTTATCTCTTGACTATTCTAAAACATTACTAAACTGTTTAAATGTATTCTAATATTAATCTCTATCGCGTCGTGGCCGACTGAACCCTTGCGTCATCCGCATTATAGCATATTGCCATAAAATTAATATTGATTTAAGATTCATTTGCAACATTTAGAACGAATTGTGTAAGAGGTCATTGCGAATGTGCAATGTGTTCATATTCAATAGTTGACGTTGCATACAACTACTAGCGACTAGGACGTGTCCGGAGAACCGACTCCTTTTATAACACTTTTGATATACATTTAACTTCACAATGTATTTCGAATGTGTAATATGTTCATATAGACAGGGAAAACTTAATGTCAAGACACTTCGTTCGTTGCGGCGCAGAAACTCAACGCTGCGCGTCGTCTTCTTACCAGATTATAGAAATGAAAATAATTCTATATCAGAATGGAACCCACAACCGCCGTCTTTTGAATCACACGCTGTGTCGCACCATCATGGTCTTTTTGGAATTCACTGATGTTAGAGGGACGGTGACTGCTGTACGATGATGTGTAAGGAATGGGCGCGGTCGTTAGAGGTGGTGTCGGTGTGACTGTTGGCTTGCATCAGCGCGGAGGGCAGATGTCAAGTATTTTGGAATATCATTAGAAAACATTATATTACCAACTATAAACGTCGACTACGAAAAGTTGTCGTAATATTATTCAGGACACACAGATTAAATATAAAATAAGAACGTAAACAAAATCTACAATTAACATAATAGATAGATAAAATACAATTATAAGGCCAGTCGTGGCACAGCGGCACAAAGTGTGACTGTAAAACTAACCGTTGTGGGTTCGATACCCACTCGAGGAGATGAAATATTTACTTAAATTTATATTTCCATTTCTTCGCTCTGTTGTCGAGGCAAACCGCGGCGTTGAGTTCTGCCACTCAACATGCAATGCCTCCAGAATCCGGCAGAAAGTGGGGAACGGCGACTTAACACTAGGTTCTCTCTGCCTGCCCTGCTGTGCGCGGGATACAGCGCGAAGCTGATTTATTTAAAATACAAATGAATAGAACATTTTAAAGTAAATCTACAATATTAGCGTGTGTGACGTGTGACGTGTGATGTGTGACAGACGGACAGCTACTGTATTGGACACATATTGTACTCGGTCAAGTACAATAAGCAATTAAATACATATTTAACGTCCGATTGTCCCCGCGACGGTCGCGGCCGTGTGGACGTGTGGACGCCATAGCTCTAGCTGCCGATGTCAAGCGTGGTGTCGTATTAAACCGATTTGGAATACGCTCTATTCATTTACGTATAATTGTACATTCCTTTCGTAAAGGAGAGCGTTGTATTGTCAACGGAAACTATGTATCTTATAAGCTGAATACACTATGTGTAACATTTAATTAGTTAATAAAACATTTATTTATTACTAATATTTATTCTGAAGATAGCTGTTCTTTTTTTAACTTCACGTTGTATCCCGCACAACGCATAGTAGGCAGGGGGATCCTGGGAACCCAGTATTAAGACAGTTTCTACCCGCATTTTCCGTTAAATTATGGAGAAATTGCACGTTGAGTGGCGGAATTCAATGCCGTGCTTTGCCTCGACACCTCAGCGAAGAAATGGAAATATTAAATATTATATTTTTCCAAGTAAGAATCAACTCCACAACCTGTCGCACTTACAGCCGCACTCCTCCTATAGCTGTCTTATATATAGTTATTATGGGTAATAAAAGTAATAAAATCTCTGCACGCCGACGTCAGGATATTGGCAATCGCGAATTTCTTAGTTAAGAACCCACTCACACGTCTTCCTGCTGACCAGCCAAGGATAATTGCGAACGACAGAAGACGCTCCGACCTCAAGTGGAGTGGCTCGGAACGGTCACGGTCTGCGCGTACGCACGGCGACGTGCAACCAACGCAACTAAATTATTATAAACAATTACATACTCTATTCCAATCGGTTTAGTAACTATAATCCCATCCTATCCTAATAACCATTTAGTTAATGCTAAGATTCAAACAGTTTCCGATAACAGCATATAGATATGGTTTAATACAATTCACTACAATTACTGTGGGATAATATATATAAACAATATAATTTACACTCCTTTGTATGGAATTTATATTCTGTCATAGTGCTTATACGCATTTTTTTTCCAGATTATATAGTACCAGTATTCCTCGTGTAACAAGGTAGGCAGAGGGAGCTTAGTGTCAAGACACTCCGCTCCCCACTTTGTGCCCTTGCGCCACGACTGGCCTCATGTATTCATTAATGCGCGTTTTTGTATTAAATTCCCCTGACTCTGTGCCTCGTGTCTGTATAAGGAGCGCTACGTGAGATTTGTTGTTAGATAATTATACATTACGTGTATACTAGTATTGAGATACTAAGCTATCACCATATTATATGGCGTATTAAGGGAAACTTGATAACGAGTATTAAGGGAAACTTGATAATCTCATGAATCCTACAGTCTCTGCTGAGGAGAGTCCGTCTTTGCTCGTCGGTAGAGCCCGCAAATGTAGAGACGGGACACTGCTCCGCAGAATATTTATCGCTGTCGTTTAATCCAGACAACACTGACATACTGCAGCGGAATACAGTACAACAGTCAATTTACTTCTAAAGTAAATTACTTAGCCAGTTCTCGGTGCGGGGAAACAGGAAACAAAGCAAATTTCTGTTCAAGAACGGCAGGCTGTTCGAATAAATTGGGCGTAAGCCATTAACACTTTAAGCTTTCAACCTTGAAAGGGGAGTTGTTCTTCATCGAACTCTACGATCATAATTTTATGCAAACACATTTAATAAAGATTACGTTTTGAAAAAATATCATATATATTTGGCAATAATTGTCATATTACATTATACATAATATGAGATCTTAAAATTTAAAAGAAATACAAAAAAGCATCTCAGCACGTGACCTTGGGCTCCGAACGTAAGGCACACTCGTATAAGGTAATTAAGCGATGACCACATCGCTCGTGATGCTCAAGTTTTGTGAAGCCTTCACTCCTGAGCAAAAACCGTCACGATTATCGTGATTTGAGATTAGAAGATGATTAGCCGGTGAGCTCACCTCCCCCGCCACCTCCACTTCCTGTTACAGGCGGGAGGGGCGCGCACACTGTTTTCTTTTAACATCCTAAACAGATTAAATTAAATTGCAACAATTATATATATTTCATTTTTTAACATGATGTTTGCAAAATAAATAACACGTGAACATTTTTTATTTCTCAGAATATCTACCGGATGAGGGGATGATAGACGGCATCGACGCATCCTGTTCTTTTATTTTGTGATATGTATTTTTTGTAATAACTTTGCTTCATCTCCATGGACTTGTCGTTTATTGTGGAATCAGTGAACACTCCAGTGACACAGCTCTCCTAATTAAAATTCTCGAACGTAATCTAACTTAGCATGATGTATAAGTAATTTGTTTCTTTAATAATTCATACGGTTTACTGCGTAGGTGCTCTTTTATTTGCGCTCCAGTAAAGACGTGTAATTTACATGCAGAAATGCTTTATTACATTATAAAATAGCGGATATTATATTAAAATGTATGCAGCCCGAGACCCGAGGTCCGAGGCCCGAGGCGGTGTTCCGGCGACGGCGGCCAGTGGGGGCTGCGGGGGTCGTCGTCCTCGCCGGACGTGCGTCGTCCAGGCCGCGCAGATCTCATGCGCGTGCGCATGTCGCGTAATGCAAGCTCTGTCTTTTAATCTTTATCTTTAGAATAAAGAGATGTTGAAAAAGCTTTGGTACATCTGAAAACACTTGGAAATCGTTATTAAGCGTGTAATAACAATATCCAAATCGATAATACTATCTGTGTATGTATATGTACCCTTTTAGTTAGATAATATTGTTAATTTTATAATAGATTTTTTTTTAATTTGTGACTCAGCTTTTACCAATTAGTTTCAAAGATGTACATAATTATATAAAATAAAATATATAGATAATATTTTTTTTTAAATGAAACTAAAAATCTCAGTAAACAGTGGTATAAAAAAAAGTGTAACAAAGCTTTATCAATAAAAAAAGATAAAATAAAAAAACTACGTCAGCAGCTCTGCTCACGTACACTGCATTTACAATATTTTTTAATTACAAAAATGCAATATCTCAATAATGACCACAACACAGAGGAAGTTGTTTTAAGAGGCAGCGAAGTTAAATAATCAGCTTCATGCACACAACAGGGGAGGCAAAGGGAACCTAGTGTCAAGACACTCTGTTCTCCACTTTCCGCCAAGTTCTGGAGGCATTACATGTTGAGTGTGACAGCGAAATTATTGAACATTAAACTCTAAGTAAATAGGTGATATAAGAGCCGATCGTAACATATCGTCTGTCGTCCGTCCGTAGCCCACATGTAGAGCGCGGGTAGAGCGCGGTGCGGGTAGAGCGCAGCGCGCGAGAGACGGACGGTTTCACTTTTACATATAAGTGTTCACGCTAATGCTCATATTTGCTTAGAAAAAATCATTTGAATAGTAAACACGGCAGCGCTAGTTATAGCTACTCACTGGTATACTTAATCATGCTTTAAGTATTTAATTTCCTGTTCTAAAGTAAAAACTAATTATCTTAGTATGTCACGATATCATGACATTTCGTGTTTTAAGTTGTAATGTATATAATATATATGTATATTATATTTATGTTAAATATTGTTAATATTCAGTACAGTACATTATCATAAATCAACAAGTTAACGCGTTGTGCCCTTCAGGGAAACAAACAAATGAAAATAAAAGGTTCCCAAGTCGAGCTGAGACGACATTATAATTGCAAACCGTCATCTAATGGATTGCTGTCTAACCGCATCCCCTCTCCCCCTCGTCCTCGCCCTCCCCACGGGCACCTCCCGGTAAGTCCCGACCTCCTCCCGACAAGGAAACGCGTCCAACTGGTTTTGTACGAGAAAAGGGCGCGAGGGGCAACAACCCAAGTGTTTTGTGAGGAACTAAGAACTAAAAGCTCGCAGCTGCGCCTCTTTGTACGTCGAGTGCGGGAGCGCGGCGAGACGCACTCGCTGTGGGGGCCTCCTTACCGGAACATCAGTTGGAGAACACTTTTAACGAGCTTGGTAATGAAGAGTGCTTCATACGAGACCACTACCTCTAAAAAAATTAATAATTGAATTCGAATTTTCATATTTAATTAATTATTGACATAAGTAGTAGGGATTGGTGCGTTCTGGCTCATTAAATTGATCGCCTTATCAATCAAAATTTTCCGCGGATTTTCTCGCGGGTCGCGGTTTTGATTAATTAATTGACCGCGGATTAAATTGATTACCCCGGATCCGCGGATTATTTCGCGGTTAGTACCCGCCATTATTTTGTGTCTTTTCATAGAGTAGTAGGGATTGGTGCGTTCTGGCTCATTAAATTGATTGCCTTATCAAAAATTTATAAAATAGCAGTGTATTACAGGCAGTGTTTTTCATTTCTTAACATAAGAATACCTAACCTAACCTACTCATCATAGAACCGTTTCATATTTGTGTTGGTGACGCACCATTTTGATTAATTAATTAATTAACCGCGGATTTCGTTTTATTTTTTTAGCATAACAATACTAACCAAACCTAACCTAGTTCGCAGTAAAATTGTTTTCGTATAATACCTACTCATCATAGATATATTTACCAGATCCAATGAAAACAAAAAAGAACTGGTTTAATGTACAAACGGCTAGCAACAAATTAGCGTTTAATAATTACGAGCGAAAGCTTAAACTACCATTTGTAATATACGCAGATTTCGAGGCATTTTTAACCCCCATTCAAACATGTCAAAACGAGGCTACGAAATCGTACACCAATAACATACAAAAATATGCGGTGTTTAGTTTCGGTTATTATTTAAAGTGTTCATATAATGACAGTCTCTCCATTTATAGAACGTATACGGGCGAACGTTGCGTCGAACAATTTATGAAGCATTTGAAAGGGGATTTAGAATTAATTTGTAAAGAAAACTCTTTTCCTAAACCTCCATTACCGCTATCGGAAAGTGATAATTTGCATGTTTTACAAAGTAAAGTTTGTTATATTTGCAATAATGATTTAGATAATAATAATAATGTTATATGTTATGATTGGTACAGTGGTAAATACGCAGGTGTTGCTCATACGTGCTGCAAGAAAAAGTACAAAGCCCCACGATTTGTCCCGGTATTCTTGCACAATTTAGCTAATTACGATGCCCATTTTATTGTGCACGCTCTAGGTTTTGAAGAGGATAAAATTGATATAATCCCTCAAAATAAAGAAAAATATATTTCTTTTTCAAAATATTTAAAAACATTATGAAACTAATCCGCAGTAGTAGGGATTGTTGCGTTCTGGCTCATTAAATTGATCGCCTTATCAATCAAAATTTTCCGCGGATTTTCTCGCGGGTCGCGGTTTTGATTAATTAATTGACCGCGGATTAAATTGATTACCCCCGATGCGGGGGTTTTTTCGCGGTTAGTACCCGCCATTATTTAGTGTCTTTTCATAGAGTAGTAGGGATTGGTGCGTTCTGGCTCATTAAATTGATTGCCTTATCAAAAATTTATAAAATAGCAGTGTATTACAGGCAGTGTTTTTTATTTCTTAACATAAGAATACCTAACCTAACCTACTCATCATAGAACCGTTTCATATTTGTGTTGGTGGCGCACCATTTTGATTAATTAATTAATTAACCGCGGATTTCGTTTTATTTTTTTTGCATAACAATACTAACCTAACCTAACCTAGTTCGCAGTAAAATTGTTTTCGTATAATACCTACTCATCATAGATATATTTACCAGATCCAATGAAAACAAAAAAGAACTGGTTTAATGTAGAAACGGCTAGCAACAAATTAGCGTTTAATAATTACGAGCGAAAGCTTAAACTACCATTTGTAATATACGCAGATTTCGAGGCATTTTTAACCCCCATTCAAACATGTCAAAACGAGGCTACGAAATCGTACACCAATAACATACAAAAATATGCGGTGTTTAGTTTCGGTTATTATTTAAAGTGTTCATATAATGACAGTCTCTCCATTTATAGAACGTATACGGGCGAACGTTGCGCCGAACAATTTATGAAGCATTTGAAAGGGGATTTAGAATTAATTTGTAAAGAAAACTCTTTTCCTAAACCTCCATTACCGCTATCGGAAAGTGATAATTTGCATGTTTTACAAAGTAAAGTTTGTTATATTTGCAATAATGATTTAGATAATAATAATAATGTTTTTAAATATTTTGAAAAAGAAATATATTTTTCTTTATTTTGAGGGATTATATCAATTTTATCCTCTTCAAAACCTAGAGCGCGCACAATAAAATGGGCATCGTAATTAGCTAAATTGTGCAAGAATACCGGGACAAATCGTGGGGCTTTGTACTTTTTCTTGCAGCACGTATGAGCAACACCTGCGTATTTACCACTGTACCAATCATAACATATAACATTATTATTATTATCTAAATCATTATTGCAAATATAACAAACTTTACTTTGTAAAACATGCAAATTATCACTTTCCGATAGCGGTAATGGAGGTTTAGGAAAAGAGTTTTCTTTACAAATTAATTCTAAATCCCCTTTCAAATGCTTCATAAATTGTTCGGCGCAACGTTCGCCCGTATACGTTCTATAAATGGAGAGACTGTCATTATATGAACACTTTAAATAATAACCGAAACTAAACACCGCATGTTTTTGTATGTTATTGGTGTACGATTTCGTAGCCTCGTTTTGACATGTTTGAATGGGGGTTAAAAATGCCTCGAAATCTGCGTATATTACAAATGGTAGTTTAAGCTTTCGCTCGTAATTATTAAACGCTAATTTGTTGCTAGCCGTTTCTACATTAAACCAGTTCTTTTTTGTTTTCATTGGATCTGGTAAATATATCCATGATGAGTAGGTATTATACGAAAACAATTTTACTGCGAACTAGGTTAGGTTAGGTTAGTATTGTTATGCTAAAAAAATAAAACGAAATCCGCGGTTAATTAATTAATTAATCAAAATGGTGCGCCACCAACACAAATATGAAACGGTTCTATGATGAGTAGGTTAGGTTAGGTTAGGTATTCTTATGTTAAGAAATAAAAAACACTGCCTGTAATACATTGCTATTTTATAAATTTTTGATAAGGCAATCAATTTAATGAGCCAGAACGCACCAATCCCTACTACTCTATGAAAAGACACAAAATAATGGCGGGTACTAACCGCGAAATAATCCGCGGATCCGGGGTAATCAATTTAATCCGCGGTCAATTAATTAATCAAAACCGCGACCCGCGAGAAAATCCGCGGAAAATTTTGATTGATAAGGCGATCAATTTAATGAGCCAGAACGCACCAATCCCTACTACTGACATATCAAAAATATTGTATAAATTTGATTGTTATTTATATTTTATTTGATTTATATTTCCGACGACGACGCCATAAAAGTATGTAGTACACAATAATTAAAATGGACAGGGCATGCTTATAGCATATGTTAAGTAAACAGATAAATAGACAGGAGTAATTGACTTATAATTACTGAGTAGTATTCTCGGATTGAAAAAAATAGTCAAGGCAGACAAATAAAGCGTTGGTAGACGACATTAAAAGAGTCCCCGGAAGATTGAGAGGAGTGGAGGTATCTAGAGGAATCCTTTGTCGAATGACAGGATGCGCAAAAGGAAAATGGTCGCCATACGCAACAATAAATGCTTATTTATTTACATTTATATTTTCATTTCTTCGCTCTAGTGTCGAGGCAAAAAAAAAACTCGGGGGAAAGTGAACGGAGTGTCTTAACACTAGGTTTCCTCTGCTGCTTTTAATTTTGATTTTATTTTAAATTTTTCAGTATTGGCTGAATGTTAATATAATAATGTAAAAATCGTATATCGTTTACACTTCACGCACCAGATGCGTTGTTTGTCCTGGAGGTACTATATATAAGTGAAAAAAATTATAATACAAATAAATATTCAAAAACCTTGTTGAACCTGCGACCCACACTGTACCTGCACATTTGCATAATGATGCGTTACGCAACTCCCACGCGCTGCAGGCGGCCACCGAATAAAACAAACAAGCGCCCACTGCAGCAGAAATAGCGCCACGGACGTGACGCATGCGGAGGAAACAACGAGACAGAGAGTGACGCACGTCCTGAGTGAGAGGATCAGACGCGGGCTTGGAGTTGTTGGTGACCTGCCAACTACTGCGGAGTGCGGAGTGACGGACGGAGGTGACAGACACTATAAGGATGCTGCCTTAAATCAATCGTCAAGACAGTTCGTTTGTCGTTAAAACAACTAGTTGTAACAGAAACTCAACCACACTTGTTTAGGACGGTGTTGAGGTCGATTGTTGCCGTAGTTACGACCCCACACTAGGAAATATTTTAATTTCCTTAATTGCATTTAGATTAGATCCAATATCGTAGAAATATATTTGCAACAATGTATTATAATGTTGTATATCTTAATTTACTAATATTTAGCTGATTAGAAAGTTAATATTATAATTCTAAATGTTGATACGAAGAATATCCAAACACGTAAGTACTGTATATTTTATCTAAAAAAAATTGTGCAAAGTGAATAATTAAAATCAAATATTTTGTACTTCCACTCATAGAAGTGTTAAGTAAAAGTAACCTAAATGAAACCGTTCCACGTCTAACGATGATCTCTTAAAACGTAATGAAACAGGTACTAATAAAACATGAGTTTACAGTTATTCGGCACGATTAGAGGAGACGCGCGTCGTCAGCCAGTCTCAGTCAACATGTGGCGATCTTGTCATACAACCAACTTAACAGAGATATTTATCATATTTCGTTAATTGCCAATAAATATGTCTGTATTCACAGTGAAACAGCAGTATATGGGACTTCTTTAGAATAGACAGAAAGTGAAAAATGTACGAATTAATAGTACATTTAGTTATAGATATAAGTGATAAATGAAAATTGTCTAATTATATGCATTGAATACACACAGCGCCAGCACGAGGTCCGTCTATCTGTCTTCAAATGTTAGAGGTTGTTTCGTACTCTCGACTAACGCCTTCGACGCCTGAAGAAGCTCGTATTGATATTAACTTAACAGTTAGAGGAATAAGACAATGAACCCTCGAGTACGCTACAGTACAAGCGATAACGTAAACACGTTATTGAAGCTGGATTGAGATTAAATTGTTCAACCTTTTAATAGCACTATCATTAAAAGGTTCAATGATTTAATTTTCGTGATAGTGACCTATCACTGTGAGACACTTCGCCCCGTAGTGACGTAGCGGAGTCAGTAGTTGTTTCATTTGATACTTAAATTTCAGGAAACACGTGATTAGTGGATAAATCAAGTTGCCTATTGATATGACATATTTACTTGCATTTAAATATTTTGAATTTTTGTTGAAATAATGAAAGACAATGCCTAATAAGTAGTGAGGTGTTGTGGGGAAATGTTTGATAAATGATAAGTAAATATTGATGGTAAGATACTGGAAAGTTCAAACAAATATGTACGACATTCCAGTCTCGAGTAGGTCGTGTAAAGAGGTTAAGCTCAAAGATTGTGCTCGAGAACACAGTCAGGCCCTAAACCGGGTCACGGCTTGTAACCATTTTACGGACGCCTTTTGTTGCTTTCCCGTCGCACTAACTCCTATTATCTATGGTGTCGGGTGTCCACCGATCGACCCCACGTGTACCCGCGTGTACCCGCGTGTACCCGCGTGTACCACCACCGCGGGCTGGTGTCTGCGCGCCATGTGACGTGCACTTGCGGCGCTCTCTAATACAATAATTAGCGAATGTCACGATTGTGCCGATTGCATCTAGCCTTGGGGACATTTTAACGTGACTATTTTTAAAAGACTCTTGTAGTGCCGTGAACGTTTCAAGAAAATAATATCGACTATATTTCAGCTATGAAATACAAATTTGTTGAGATAAGTGCAGATACGATACGTAAGCAGCTGAGAGAGTATCATAGAAAGTCATTTCCAAAGGTCAGAAGGCAACGACTCCAGGTACCAGGCCCGGAACTGAGGCGCGTCGCACCACGAACTCATACTCAACACACACACACAGAACACACCGCTGTAACTGTCACGTCGCCGCGCGCGCTGAGTGCGCTAAGAGGGACCTCTCCCTCTTACCTTCGACATGTAAATGTCTAAAATGTTCATAAATATTTAAAATTCAGATGCATAACCCAGTCTTTTATTTTGTAACAATGACCTTATTTAATATCAATCAGTAAAAACACAAGAGATTAATGGAACACTTTAGAGAGGTACAGCTATTATTGCGACGTCGCGCGATCAATTTGCAACGTTTAATTCGTCCGTCGCTTGTAGCGGCCTCGATACCGTCCGTCCGTCCGGAAATGGAGTGTCTTAACTCTAGGTTCCCTCTGCCTACCCTGCTGTATGCGGGATACAGCGTGAAGCTAATATCTAAACTAAACATTGATCACTTTTTCGTGATTTGATTTTTAACATGATTATTCTACATAAGAATGCATCGCACAATATATAACACACGTGAGCGCCGGCGGGCGAGTGGACTTGCAAAATACCGACGTGTGTAGTTCGTGTATTACGCTATACATACAGTATATAAGGAGGTCAATCGTTACTAAGTTATAAACAAAAGAAAGACAATCGAAGAAAAGAACGCCACGCGGACACGCGGATCGGGCGCAACGCGCTTATGAAATTTACCAATTTTGTATAACATTCGATATTCCTGTTCGATACTTTATGAATATTTATGTGTTTTATGACCAATAACCCATCACGAGGTGCTCGCTGTAACAACACAATTGAAGAAGAGAGGTCAGACCACGTGGCCCTTACATAGTTATATGACGTATCTACACCAGTTTTGTACTGTGCGGATAAATTTTATGCCTTTTTTAAAAATAAATATTCCTCGCGTATAACAAAGTGACACAATATATTTTTTTACGACCTCCCCTTCGACCTCAGTCATTACAGTACTATTTGGAGCTTGTTTGCGGACGTAGAGCGTATCGATGAGAGTAGGAAATACATATCCACGTTACATACATACGAGTACGTTCGAGCTAAACAATGTATGGGTTAAAAATATGTAAGAAATTATTGAACAGTTATATTAGTTGGTGTTATTAACCCGTCAGTTGTCAGCTGTGACCGGTCGCGGCACCTGTGACTGCAACATCGACTGGTTGTGGGTTCGAGCTCCACTCGAGAAGATGAAATATTTATTTAAATTTATATTTCTATATCTTCGCTCTAGTTGCGAGGCAAAGCGCGGCGTAGAGTTCCGCCACTCAACACGCAATGCCTCCAGAGCGAAGTGTCTTAACTCTAGGTTCCCTCAGCCTACCCTGCTGTGTAGCGTAGATATAGAAACAGCGTGAAGCTGTGTTATTAACCATTATAACTACAGTGCCTTACCTAGTATATAGACTATAAGCTAAATATGACACATTCAGTGTCTGGTAGCTCAGAAAACTATTCGAAAAGATCAAGATGACTCAGCGGAGACAGCGAGCTCCTCAATGGCGAGATGAGATGCGTTTGCGCTTTTTCTATACATACCTGCAACAAAAACATACTTGCGTTAGTTACTCCAGCAGATATTTAAACAATACGAACAAATAAAAATGTGTTCATTTTGGTGTAAATAAAAAAGAATAGGATAAGATGGTAATGGAGGATGGATTTTTGAAAAGAGCAACAGACGTTCCTCTTTCGCGAAAAATGGCTGAATAGATTGAGATGAGACGTTACAATGATATCAGAATAACGCATAATAGTAATGGACAACATTGGTTACAATTTATTACATACATTTTACAGAATCTGGTTATATTACAACAAGTGGAACATATGTATACTCGATTCACGAAGGCATGACATAAAAGGTAAACATGTCAAAGAAAGGTTCTTTTACATTGCAGGTTTGATGGAGTTATTATATTTATTAAAAAATATATATTTTAAGCATTAATTCGCTAATAACACTATAAATAGCCATAAAATTTATTATAATATTATCTTATAATTGATATAGAATACCAGTAAAGCGGGGAGAATTTTTTTTTACAAAATTCTTATTATTTTCGAAAAATTTTTTTTAAAAATATCTTATTATTATCGAAATATAATTTAAATATTTATATTTTCAAATTTTATAAAATTGCACTCTGTATATATAGTAAATAAAAAGAAGTTAAGTTAAAATAAACGAAAACGAAAAGTAGTAAGTAAAACAACAATAATAAAAATAAAGATTGTTTTCATATTTAAAGCCGAGAATATTTTAACTTAAAATTTAAAAATGTTGGTATGCACTCGGTTTTTTTTATTTTCAATAATATTTTTTAAATATGTCATGTACATGTAAAAACACCTAAAAGTCAACTTCTTCTCAAACTTCAGACACATTTTAGTATTATAAAAATAAATTATATCTCGTAATTTATATTTATATTAGAACATTATTGTTCTAATAAAAAATACAACAGTAGAAGCTTGGTAAAGCTGTAGTCACCATGTGATAAAAGAAGAGCAAAAGATGAAAAATAAAATTAATTTAATAGATAATGTGGTTGACCGTTTCGTCATTATCATCCGAATTCTGATAAATAATTAAATAATAGATATATTAAGATTTATTATCCTAATAGTTAAGTAACTTTTAGTAAAACTTCTACATTTTCATTTTATTTTTTGCTATTCTTATTTTATACAAAGATATTTTTTATATAACATTCAAGCACAACAAGCAATAATGCTTTATATAGAAAACTCTACGTTAAATAAAATAAATATAAATAAAAAATACAATAAAGTTTGAGAAACAGAATTTCATATTTTTTCTCATGCCATAATGAATCGAGTATAGTATACCTACGGATCTATGAGTACGAGTATATATAGATATTACACAAGTTATATAATTACTAATTTTATAAATTATACTTCACCAAATCTAGAATAAGAAATGAAATATTGTGTCACTATATTTCATTAGTGAGTAGTGACTAGTGGCTACACTCTACACTCTACAGCGTACAATAAGAACCTCGTGACACGCTTATTTCTCTTTTAATTTTTAACCAATTGACTACTTTACAAAGTAACTACGTTATTTAAATGAAATTGAAATTTGACTTTTTTGGTATTTTATTGCTTAAAAATATGAGATACCATTGTTTATACTACAAAAAACATATAGGTGTATGTATGAATTAAAATTGATAGTTGTACAAGGTGATTATTTAATTTGAAAACTATTTGGAATAAGTTTTGTTTTTACGCTTCTTGGAAACAGTTTTTAACTTTTATTATTTGTACATATTTTGTAAACTACTTTGTGACGTTTATTTACACACTGACAGCTATTGAAGTAAATGCTTCGATGTATTCTACACGACTAAATGCGAAAAGTAATTTAGAAAATGTCTCTCGCTGACTTTGAAAAGGAAGTAAAGAAATGTTCTCGCGCTTATTATTATAAGATGTATTATTCTTTTCTTGTTATGTTTCTGTTATTAAATATATTTATAGATATATTTATAGAAACCGACTAAGATCATAGCTGTGTATTTATATTGAGATCAGTCGTGGCGCAGCGGCACAAAGTGTGACTGTAAAACCGACTGGTTGTGAGTACGATCCCCACTCGAGGAGATGAAATATTTTCTTAAATTTATATTTCCATTTCTTTGTTCTGGTGTCGAGGCAAAACGCGGCGTTGAGTTCTGTCTCTCAACACGCAATGCCACCAGAATTCGGCAGAAAGTGGGGAACGGAGTGTCTTAACACTAGGTTCCCTCTGCCTAGCCTGTTGTGTGCGGGATACAGCGTGAAGCTGATTACTACAATATTCTTTGGAAGAATTCCATTTGAGAAAAAGCGAAACAAAGGAATTAAGAGTAATCATTAGTAACAGATACTATAATAGAGATATGGCATCATTTGATTAAGTATTCACCGCGCAGTGAGTGGTGAGGGGAGGCAGTGAGGGGGGAGGGGCGACCGGATGTACCGACAACCCGCAACCGAGAACCGACAACCGTGTCAGTGGGATAGAGAAGACGATAATTACAATAACTCGTTAACGAGAGTGTCAAGCTCCTAACTAAGGATTTAGTATTTACACGGTAATGTACCTTTGTACTAGCAGTAGTATCTAGAAGTAGCTAGTAGTAGGTTTAGTTAGTAGGTTTAGTATCGAAAATCACCATATAAACGTTATATAATTTGTAATATTTTATCGTCAAACTAATTTTGTAATGATATATTTATAAGCTATAAATAGTATAATTGAAGGAGACTTGAATTATATACTAAGTACATGTATAAAACAGGAGACTTACACTAGTATTTACTTTAAAAGATACTATTTTCGTCCTGAAGATAGTGACATGAGTCGTCATCACATCACATCGAATTCAAGATATAATTTACGAGAGCATGGCGGAATGGAAGTAATTCGTTCCTCCACGTGAGAATCGAATCTGCAACTATCGCGTGTTGTAGTTTTGCAAAAAGATAAGCATTTACTACAGTCATGATCATAATTTAAGTCGCTCCGTAGCCAGTACTGTTCCCTTCACTAAAAGGTGAAAAGGCTAAGTTCGACATTCGCTTTATTTTATTTAACTTTATATTAACGTTGTGTTTAACTTATATTATTTTCTTGTATAAGACTATTACAATGTCACAAGATATTGTTCGTAATGTCACGACCACCGACACCTACCATTGTAATAGTAACTCAAGCTGAGATTGGAGGTGACTTGAGAGATACGATCAGTGGAGGTCACCGGCGCTCGGCGGTCACTCAGACAGTAGCTGTGGACTGTTGTGGCGATTAACCCCGCGTGGTGTCCTCGCAGCCGGTATCGCTGACAGATATTGAATTATTTAATAACGCAACTTACCAAATGTAATTATATACTTGCATAAATAAAGTTTCTTAACTAATAGAGGGGCTTACAGAGTTGTATCATGGTATACGTCGTTATTTTTATCTGCACTTTAGTGTTACATGTTTTTTTTTTTCTTATATTTATATTTTATCGCGCATGTAACAAGGTAGACAGAGTGAGCCTAGTGTTCAGACACTTCTCTCCTCACTCTCCGCCGAATTTTGGAGGCAATGCATACAGAACACAACGCCACATTTTGTGTTAACGCTTTAACACGTGCGAAGAAATTAAAACGATAATAATTTATTTTAATGTAGAGGTCGTTTGGCGTCACGTCCTCTTACTAGCCCGTTAGGGGCAAAGCGTGAAGCTCAGATAAGCTATTTAATTTGTTCGAGTGGGAATCGAAGTCCCAACCGGCCGCTCTTACAGTCACGCCCGTGTCGCTGCGCCATGACTGGCCTCATTTATGGTTACATTACGTTACGTAAATGTTTACAGTCCGACTTCACAAACATACAACTGCATTCAATAGATGTTAATATGATCCGGAACAAAGCATAAAGATACTAAGAATGTTTTTATATTGCCTGAGCCTATCTGTCTGTCTGTAGTGTAATAGTGCGGGCGGTGGGGGGCAGTGGTGGTGGTGGGGGCGGCACAATAGACGCCTGATACCCTTTCTCTTCTTACAATGGCTGCCTATTGATAGCATCTTCATTAATCTATCGTGGGGTTAAACTGAAATTACATTTTATTACTTTTTAAAAACTCCTTCGATATTATGTTTGTATTTACACCGATATTAACCCAGTAGTAAGAAACACTAGCAATTTCACATTCAAAATTTGCCTTTTGATACTCAAATAATATGCACAATATAAGAAATATTACTTCAGTTTCTGCAAGCTCTACAGAGACGCGGTCGCGTCGTCTCACTCAGTGACCTCTCTCTCTCTCTCTTCTCTAGGTCGCCGCTAATTAATTGTCACATTAACTTTGGCACAACAAGCCGAGTCATGAGAAACAACTACTTCCGCTCTTAGTTTCAAGTTTCGACACAAACGGACTCTCACAGAGTTCACAGAGCAAACTGTGATATAATTGTGCTTCATTATAATACACTACAAAGTCGTAGTGTAAATAAAAATCAAGCGACCGACGTACAAACGGCGTTGTTATTTAATATTAGTATAACTTTATTAAAAAAAACTATTTTCATGAATAAGCATTCATACATATATAACGCATTCGGCTCGTGCATTCGGCATTCCATTTTCTGCACCTACACGCTGTATCCCTCACAGCAGGGTAGGCATAAGGAACCTAGTTTTAAGACATTCAGTTTTCCATTTTCCACCGAATTCTGAAGTTATTGCGTGCTGAGTGACGGAACTCAACGCCGCGCTGTGCTGTGACACCAGAACGAAGAAATGAAAATATAAATTTAAATAAATATTTCGTTCACAATTTTATTTTATAACATCTAAAATTTGAAATATTAACTCTGAACCTAAACTAACAAACAAGTTCTTTTTTACAATGACCTTATATTACTTACATTTCATAATCTTATACACAGGTACTTAAAAATGGGCAATATTTATATTTATTTTTTACAATTAAAATGCTAGTTGTGGCGCAAAACACAAGCGTGCGACTGTAAACGCGACAGGTTCTGGGTTCGATTCCCAATCGAGTAAATGAAATATTTAATACTTTCATTCCAATGTTTGTCATCACTCTCGAATTCGGCGGAAAGTGTGGAACGGCGTGCCTTAACACTAGGTTCCTAGGTTCCCTTTGTTACCCTGCTATGAGCGAGATACAGGATGAAGCTTAAAAAAACTTATAATTAAATGAATGTAAAAAGATCTTATACTTATTTGTTATACTTGACTTAGGTAGTCTAAGTAAGTACCTACTCATATATAATTTGAGGTCACCCTCGCGTCGCTGAGCGAACTTTCACAAAGCTCGGCGCGGAGCTTACGCAACTGAACGCTGCTGGTCCATTGTCAGGACTGACATTACGACGGCGACTGACGTGACTCATAATGTGAACTTCCTTATTCGACATTATCGATCTGTATTGGTTGTACTATTTTATATTTCTTTATGATATTTGTTTTTAATAATAATAATGTGTACTGTTCTATAGTTATAATTTATTTATTTATATATGAAATATACATATATGTATAATTATAATATACGTACGTACGTATGTATGTAGCGAAGAATAAAGCTAGTTTTTCCTAATTACTTAAATAAAATAAATATGTATGATTATCATATGAATGAGTCGGTCGTCGTCTCTCGATATCACACGTCGCACAGTTTTCCTCGTTGCAGTTTAATACTTCAGTTACCACTCGTATGTGTGTAATATATTAGAATCACTTATCCTCTTATACTATCGCGCACTTCCGCTCCGCACCACTCGACGCTCGAGTACCTACTTCACGTAGTGTCTTACATACATTTTCAAAATTATTAATGTAGAATAATGCGACACTGTTATATATTTAAAACAAGAAAAATCTCAATGAAATATAGATCTGCAGAGGTGAGGCGCCACGACGTGGTCTATTTTGACAGTTATCAATGAATAAATTAGTAAAGCAGGCGACATTGAGGAATTGTAGCTTCAAAAAAACGCCATTGTACCGTTCACACGATTATGTTCCTAATTACAAGTGTTTAAGAGTGTGTATCGCGTGCAGTAGAGGGGCGAGTGCGGTACAGTTAGCGGCCCACATCGGCTCTCCGCAACGGTACTCGACGCCGCTAACTCCGCGGTCAGGTAATTTGTATTTACGTAGTCAAGTTCGAACCGCCGTGGTAGGCTTTTTAAAAAGATACAATTTAATTTAAAAATAATATATTTGAAGACAACTTGTCGCTAAGACTACATGTTACAGACTCTGTTTCTTAATACTAACTTACTTATTATATAACATTTCAACATCCGCTAGATGATGCAATTGTTTATGGTAATTGATACAGTTGCTTATGTTAAACGATACATAATTATACTTGATAACAAAAAGCTTCTGTTAAACGATACATGTTTATACTTGATAACAAAGAGCTTATGTTAAGGGTTCTGCGAATATACCAGAGCGGCCAACGGAATGTACTTGCTCAGCACTTTGGGATGACGTAACTCCTCCCTCCTTAAGATCGAAGTTTTCCGGCAAAGTAGGAGAACTTCGGATACATAATTTTAATATGAATTTATGATTTTTGAAAATTAAAATACATATAATTATTATAACTATATTATACAGTCCAATTGTCCAGCCACTAATATTTTTCACTATTTTCTGATTTTCACTATTTTCTGATTTTCACTATTTTCACTTTTTTCACTTTTCCTTAAACTGTACGTTAAAAATTTCAAATCTGTAAGATCTATGCCTTTTATATTCATCGGTTTCAGAATAGGTTTTTCAGGAACATTGATTGAGGGTAAATTAATAACAGGTAACATTGAGTGTGTATCATTTTCTTAGAATGTTTCATGTTTTTTTTCAGAGTTATATTCCCAATTTTCACTTCGCAAGGGTCGTCTAAGGTAAGTAAATAGGTTCCTTTAATCTTTTGTCGGTTTACTTCATTGAAACATGTTTTTGTGAGCAATTCCTCTTTTCTGATAAACAAGGTCCAGGTGTTAGTTTGCAGAGGTTGTAGCAGGATGTCTTCCGTAATTACAGGAACAGGAACACACGACGTAGCGTTTTCATTATACGCCATAAGTTCTGTTACACAAGGGTCGTTAATAAATTGAAGAACTTCTCTCTCGTTGCACAGGAAACTTGCCTTATCTATTTCTTTGCAGGGATGATCCAATAACCTAGTTTTCAACCCTTTAGCTATAAGGTAAGGATATTTAGGAACAATGATGATGGTGGAACCATGGGATAGAACAGGTAAAGGAATCAATTTATAATAGATATATGTGTCATCTTTAATTATAGGTATTTCCAAAAGGTAAGTTATGTAATTTCCTTTAATATATGCTTTTATAGCAATTGTCTGTTCTAACTTTACTTATATTTAACAATGTATTTAAAAGAATGTTAGAATTTATAATTGACTGATGTAATATTCCTAATCTACTTAATGCAAAGCTAGTTTCTATTTCATTTAATTTTACATATATGGTCTGGTAATTATGAATTAATAAATTGTAAGTATTAATGATTTGAGTTTCAATATGATTAAGGGCATCTTTTTTAATAATTTCTGATAAATTATGCCTTAATTCCTGTATTCCTAAATTAATTTCATTTATATTGTCATTTAGTTGAAGTGTAGAGTTCGATATGGAGAGCATCATTTCAGTAATAAGGGTCATTTTATTTTTCTGTTTATTTTGTTCCGTTCTAATATTACTTATTAATGTTTCATATCTAATAGCATCATCATTATCTAGATTTCCAGTAATTATTTTAATTATTGAACCTAAGGGGTTAATTAAGCCTCGCTTAATTCTAGTGCTTGGGGAAATCTGTTCTAATTTAATTAAAGTTATATTCCTTAAATAATTTGCTTGAATTCTAACATCTATAAAATATTCTATAAAATCATCATCAAAATTATCAACTAACTTATCTAACTGAGTACATTTGTAATAATTATCTTTTAAATCCTCTAATATAGGTCTTAAATCTAATGTTTTCGCGATTATCCAATTATCACTACTCACAATGGCTTGGCCAATTCTATATGGTAATATTCCAGGGTTGTCATTTAACTCCTGAAGTTGAAGGGCCTGGGACCGCATCGTCAGGACCAGGGTCAAAATCTGCAGGTGATACCTGTGGAGGTCGTTTAATATTTCTTATTGGAATTTTCGTATCACGATTATTAGGCATTATAACAGGGACGGTATTTTTGGATATTTCTTTAATTACTTGTGCTTTTACGTAACGCGGCTTATCTTTGCTTTGTCTTTTATTGGTATTTTTAGCAAAGATTGTATCGCCTGGTTTAATTTTAAATTCTGTCTCACCACCTTTCTTTTCTATATATTGTTTTTTTATTTTAATGGCTTTATCGGTTATGTGCTTATATAAAAATTTAGTTCTCTTTAAATGCTCTTTTATTATTTGCTGCATGTATTCTTTTTCAAAATTTACGTCAAAAGTGTTTCTCGCTTCGGTATGACCGAATAAAACTTCAAATGGGGTAAATCCAGTGGTTGAGTGAATCGAATGGTTATATGCAATTACCGCATAAGTCATTATGGAAGCGGCATCAGTGTATTTTTGTTCGTACTTGGCTATTCTATAGATTTCTAAGATTGTTGAATGGAATCTCTCTATGAATCCCATAGAATTAGGATTATTAGCGGTGCTTATATGTATCTCAATTTTATACATAGATAAAAATTCTTTTAATAAGGTGTTATTGAATTCGGTACCTGGGTCGGAGCTAATTTTAAGAGGTACACCATAAAATGAAAAATATTTAATCAAAGCTCTAACTACTTCCGGTGTGGTTCTATTTGGAATTTCGAATGCTTGTCCTAACTTACTGAATGCATCGATTATGGTTAAATAATAATTTCCTTCGATGGAAAATATGTCAATGAAAATTTCCTCTAAGGGCTTATTTTGAGTAGGGGTTAATTGTAATTTTGGTTTGAGGGGGTTTCTATCATATTTCATTTTTTTACATATTTCACAAGCGTTTATCGTACTGGATATGGTTTGCTCCATATTATGCCAAAAATAACTTCGTTTTATATGACATAATGTTTCACGGATTCCTCTATGGCAGGTTTTTCCTTCATGATATTTTTTTACTATTTCTCTTTGATCATTTTCATCGTCAATAAAAATAACTCGTTTAGTGCATTCTCTAAATTGAACATTTTCTTTCTTAAATAATGAAATCACTATTTCAGTAAATTGTCTCCGGTGTGTTTTATCTTCGAAGTAAATAAAATATTTGGTTTTGTTTCTAATATATTCTTTTAAAAATTGTCTTACTAAATCAGGTCTATCAGTGGGTAAATGGACTTCTAAAATACGTTGTTTGGGTCTAGATAAGTTCTTTACGCTAATTTTATTTATAAGCCACGTATAAACTAAAATTTGGTTGGGTTTAGTATCGATAGCCTCCTGTAATATGGGGATACCTTCCGATTCGGTATCGCGGGCGGAATGTATGGTTTCTGTTTCCGATGCTGTCACAGTGGAACTGGACGGGCATGGTATAGAGTAAGGTGAACCATGTCGCGATTTAACTGACAGGGTCTCCTCTGAGTCTGTGTCACATAAATTAATAATTTCTTCTTTTTCTGACTCTATAATGTTGGGCGATGGAGAGCTGGGAAATACGATATTTTTTAATTTAGCCAATTTCTTTAATTCACCTTCGCGAAATTGCTTATAATTTAAAATAGCATTGCCGTTTCGTAACGTTGTCGGTAATCTAACTCTTTGTTCACAACGTTTGTTTAAATGTATAATATTAGTAGGGTTATATATGATAGGTATAGATGTTGTGTTAGTATGTAATATTTCATTTTTCATGTCGACTTTAGCGTCTAATTGTTTCAATAAGTCGCTTCCAATTAATCCGTCGTAACGTCCGTCTACGTCGTATATGTAAAATTTATGATGTTCGGGAGTATGGAAAGTGGGAAATAATGGTATAATAATTACTTCATCGTGTCTACTTGAGGCATGTGTAGATATAACCTTGAATGGTTCTCGATATTTATAATTATTAAAATATTCGTTAACTTTATTTGGACTAATAAAGGATCTTGAACTTCCAGTGTCGATCATGAGGTTGGCATTAATTTCCGGTATAAAAATATATGGCAATTTAAGAGTGTTACAGTTTAAATGAATTACCTCTGGATAAGGTGAAGGGTGTCCATATGAAAATTTTTCAAATTGTTCAATATTTTCGGAAAACTCAATGTTTCCAGGGTGTGACATATTATCATTTTCATTTTGTTCTCCTGGTTGATTATATTCGTTTTCGTCGGTAAAGTCGGTATAGTCGTAATAATTATTTTCATTTCCAGTATCTATTTGTTCCACTATGTGTTCATTAAGGCGGAAACCTGGGGGTTTATTTTGAGGAGCCGTTCTCATGCTCACATCGTTGTTATTTATTTGTCGCTGAGGGCGATAACCAAAGGGTTGTTGTCCTTGGTTTGGGTTAAACTGGGGTCTGTATCCAAACTGATTTTGGTTGAGTTGGGGTCTGTATCCAACTTGATTCTGGTTAAGCTGTGGTTTATACCCAAATTGATTTTGTACGGGTAGTTTTATTTGCTTACTAGGGTTAATTCCAAATTTAAATTTTGGAGGTTGTTGAGGGTTAATACTTTGAAATTGATGATGTTTATGTAAAGGTTGGGGTTGTGTTTTTTGTTGTAAAGGATTAGGATTATTATTATTTGGTTTAATCGTGTTAAAGAAGGGTTTCATATATGTACTTTGTAAGTAAGGATTAGAAGATGTCATAGTATTTGAGTGAGGCTGTTTTAACATTTTGTTTCGCGAGTTATATTGATGCATGAAATTTACTTCTTCCAACACTATACTCAAAGAATTTTCTAAAGAACTGCATGCTTTTAAACGTACTATTCTAAGTAAATCCTCTGGTAGATTATAAAGAAAAACATTCATCGCTAAATTGTTATAAATTATGATTTTACTTTCTCTTAAACTATTATTTGTTAATAAATTTACTTTTGCTATTAACGTGCTCTTAATATATTGTATTCTATTACAGAAATCTAAATATGATTCATTACTATTAATTTTCAAAGTTTCTAGTTCAATAGCTATACACTCTTCTGAACGCGGATCACCAAAATGTTGCTCTAACGCTGATTTTAAACTACTCCAAGTATTTAAGTCTTGTCTTTCGCTAATTAATCTAGCTGCTTGACCTGTTAATTTTGAAGTTATAACATGAAAAACATATAGGTCTTGTGCTGAATTACCTTCTACTACGCACATTTGTATTACATATTCGCACTTTGATATAAAAAGTGACAATAATTTTTCATCTCCATCAAATTTCGGGATGATGTTACTTATTTCTACGGGTATTTTCACTATGTTTTCCATTTTTAAATTATTTAAATTTTATTAAAATTATTTATTTTATTAAATTCTTTCTTTTATTCACTTTTATTTGATTTCAATTCTTTTTTATATTTATAACTAATAGTCAAGAAAACCTCTTAGAATCTTTTGTAGTTTTAAAAGAAATCTACGCTTTAATTGACACTTAATAACTAATCGTCAAGGAAACTTCTTAGAACCTTTTGTTGTTTGAAAAGGACTCTACAATTTAATTGACACATATAACTAAAATGAATAGGAAATAGAATATATGGGAATAGCTTTTTAGGGTCTACTCACCAAATCATTTTCCCTCGTGAGGTCTGTAGCTGTAGCTGCAAGCTGGTATGTCTTCAAGTCTTCACGCGAATGCACGAATATGACTTATTTATTTGTTTCGGATTCCGTTATAAACGTTAGAAAACGTTCGCACGATATAAATTTTCTTCCCCGGACGCGGAATTTTTCGCACCAGATAAGTTATTTAATTTCTCGAACGCGGAATCCTACCGGCTGCGCCAGTCAAGTTCGAACCGCCGTGGTAGGCTTTTTAAAAAGATACAATTTAATTTAAAAATAATATATTTGAAGACAACTTGTCGCTAAGACTACATGTTACAGACTCTGTTTCTTAATACTAACTTACTTATTATATAACATTTCAACATCCGCTAGATGATGCAATTGTTTATGGTAATTGATACAGTTGCTTATGTTAAACGATACATAATTATACTTGATAACAAAAAGCTTCTGTTAAACGATACATGTTTATACTTGATAACAAAGAGCTTATGTTAAGGGTTCTGCGAATATACCAGAGCGGCCAACGGAATGTACTTGCTCAGCACTTTGGGATGACGTAACTACGTCGATAATAAATTAGACAGAAGACGCTATACTTCCCGTCACCGTACGTACCTACTAGAGAAGTACCTGCTTCGTACTTCTTGTGAAATTTTAACATTCAGATAGAAAAATATACTCGATATGTGATACGAGGCGAGTCGTGGCGCAGCGGCACAAGTGTGTGAGTGTAAACGCGACTGGTTGTGGGTTCCATCCCCACTAGAGGAAATAAAATATTTGTTTCAACATATACTCTAATTTCTTCGCTCTGGTGCCGAGACAAAGCCCTTCGTTGATTTCCGTCACTCAATACATAATGTCTCCGGAATTCGGAGAAAAGTGGGAAACGGAGTGTCAGTGTGTGTGGATAACTAGGTTCCCTTTGCCTACCATGCTGTTTGCGGGATACAGCGTGAAGCTGGTTTTAGCTGGTATATAATAAATAGTGAAAGCTTTGGGAATGTTACATTTATGTGGCTTTGAAAGTTAACGTTATTTTAGTTACAAAATTATATAATAATGTCTTAAGCGTATGAAATGTTATTATTATAATATAATATATTATAAAAATTATTGGTAACTATACTATTAATACAACCCACGTTCTTTCATTCAAATATATCATTGATATTCAAATATGTTTCTAACTTTACTTCTCTTTTCCTAAAAAAAGCTATTAAAATTTGCTAAACATTTAAAATTAAAGTTGTAATAAGTTAATAGAAATGTGAATTTGCCTCAACCAATAAATCAAATAAAAAATGAATCTCCAGTAAGACAATTAAATGTTTGCAATTAGCTGCAGTGACTGACAGTGACGTGTCGCGTTACAGACAGACATACAGGTGTTGAAAGTAACTGTTAACGACGCGTCGTTTAACGACTATATATATATATATATATATATATATATATATATATATATATATATATATATATATATATATATATATATATATATATATATATATTATATAGTCTATATTTAAAAATAAGCAATCAAGATTTTCAAAACATTGTGTGTTAAGTATCAGAGCTTAACGCCGCACTTTATCTTATATAGATAACTAAAATAATAATTGAGAAACCATTTTGACCCAAAAAAAATATCAGTACATCGACGAAACGACTAAGCACAGCTCAATCGGTACTTGTACTTGTTGCACTCCGTCGTCGCCTCATCTAGTCCGAGATGCGGCCGGAGTTCACGATACACTTACACGCCTTTCAAAACACGTAACGTCGAGAGACTACCTGCAGTCTCTTACATAAACTCGAATTAGGTTATTGCTACTCACATAAAATGTCCTTTTACTTATTACATAAAATTACAATCACTGGCGAAGGTGGTTGTTAAAAGCTTATCGTTGACGTATTTGTAAGTTTTATATGCAAAACAACAGGATTTTTTTATGGAAAAGACAAGGCAAACGAGCGTACAGGTCACCTGATGGTAAGTGATCACCGCCGCCCACGATCCCGTGTAATACCAGAGAAGCTACAGTTGCGTTGCCGGAGTTTAAGGTGGAGAGACACGCGCTTTTTGAAGGTACCCAAGTCGTATCGACCTGGAAACACTGCCGCAGGCAAGGCATTCCACAGTTGTGTAGATAACAAAAGTAAGTATTGAGATATTCCATCGTTAATGCACAAGGGATTAAAGTTCGTATCTTTGTTTTGTGAAAATTTAAATAAGATAGTTATTGGAAAACGGAAATTCCCCGGGAGAGTACTACGACTCGCCTCGTATCACATATCGAGTATATTTTTTTCAGTTTTTTCAGGTTCTGCGCATCCGATCGCGACAAACGAGGTGTCAATCGACGGGGCTGATGGGGAGCTATGCACAGACACCGGTCTAGTCCAGGTGAGTCGGGGGGTTCGGGAGTTATCCTCGAAAAACCCCAAAAATGTCAAATCCAGTAACTCTTTCGAGTAAATTCGCGCTAAAATGGCGCACAAAAAATCAGAAAAAATTATTTACATGCAGGATCAATCGACCCTACAAGATGACACTGAATTACGACAAATTAAATCAAAAAAAATTTTAAAGTTTTCATACAAAATTTTCAAAGTTAAAAATACTTAAAATTATAAAAAATTACAAATAATATATACAAAATAGTGTTTGATAACGAAGATAATTATGATCTAAAACTATATTTAAAATATCCGAGTGATCGGATTAACAGAAGTTTGTTTTTTGGAAGTTCAATTTCCGATACACTATTTTGATACGACAGGACTTAGGTGGATTTCGTCCAATCGAAAATAATTTTTTCTCTTTTTTCAGGTTCTGCGCATCCGATCGCGACAAACGAGGTGTCAATCGACGGGGCTGATGGGGAGCTATGCACAGACACCGGTCTAGTCCAGGTGAGTCGGGGGGTTCGGGAGTTATCCTCGAAAAACCCCAAAAATGTCAAATCCAGTAACTCTTTCGAGTAAATTCGCGCTAAAATGGCGCACAAAAAATCAGAAAAAATTATTTACATGCAGGATCAATCGACCCTACAAGATGACACTGAATTACGACAAATTAAATCAAAAAAAATTTTAAAGTTTTCATACAAAATTTTCAAAGTTAAAAATACTTAAAATTATAAAAAATTACAAATAATATATACAAAATAGTGTTTGATAACGAAGATAATTATGATCTAAAACTATATTTAAAATATCCGAGTGATCGGATTAACAGAAGTTTGATTTTTGGAAGTTCAATTTCCGATACACTATTTCGATACGACAGGACTTAGGTGGATTTCGTCCAATCGAAAATAATTTTTTCTCTTTTTTTCAGGTTCTGCGCATCCGATCGCGACAAACGAGGTGTCAATCGACGGGGCTGATGGGGAGCTATGCACAGACACCGGTCTAGTCCAGGTGAGTCGGGGGGTTCGGGAGTTATCCTCGAAAAACCCCAAAAATGTCAAATCCAGTAACTCTTTCGAGTAAATTCGCGCTAAAATGGCGCACAAAAAATCAGAAAAAATTATTTACATGCAGGATCAATCGACCCTACAAGATGACACTGAATTACGACAAATTAAATCAAAAAAAATTTTAAAGTTTTCATACAAAATTTTCAAAGTTAAAAATACTTAAAATTATAAAAAATTACAAATAATATATACAAAATAGTGTTTGATAACGAAGATAATTATGATCTAAAACTATATTTAAAATATCCGAGTGATCGGATTAACAGAAGTTTGATTTTTGGAAGTTCAATTTCCGATACACTATTTCGATACGACAGGACTTAGGTGGATTTCGTCCAATCGAAAATAATTTTTTCTCTTTTTTTCAGGTTCTGCGCATCCGATCGCGACAAACGAGGTGTCAATCGACGGGGCTGATGGGGAGCTATGCACAGACACCGGTCTAGTCCAGGTGAGTCGGGGGGTTCGGGAGTTATCCTCGAAAAACCCCAAAAATGTCAAATCCAGTAACTCTTTCGAGTAAATTCGCGCTAAAATGGCGCACAAAAAATCAGAAAAAATTATTTACATGCAGGATCAATCGACCCTACAAGATGACACTGAATTACGACAAATTAAATCAAAAAAATTTTAAAGTTTTCATACAAAATTTTCAAAGTTAAAAATACTTAAAATTATAAAAAATTACAAATAATATATACAAAATAGTGTTTGATAACGAAGATAATTATGATCTAAAACTATATTTAAAATATCCGAGTGATCGGATTAACAGAAGTTTGTTTTTTGGAAGTTCAATTTCCGATACACTATTTTGATACGACAGGACTTAGGTGGATTTCGTCCAATCGAAAATAATTTTTTCTCTTTTTTCAGGTTCTGCGCATCCGATCGCGACAAACGAGGTGTCAATCGACGGGGCTGATGGGGAGCTATGCACAGACACCGGTCTAGTCCAGGTGAGTCGGGGGGTTCGGGAGTTATCCTCGAAAAACCCCAAAAATGTCAAATCCAGTAACTCTTTCGAGTAAATTCGCGCTAAAATGGCGCACAAAAAATCAGAAAAAATTATTTACATGCAGGATCAATCGACCCTACAAGATGACACTGAATTACGACAAATTAAATCAAAAAAAATTTTAAAGTTTTCATACAAAATTTTCAAAGTTAAAAATACTTAAAATTATAAAAAATTACAAATAATATATACAAAATAGTGTTTGATAACGAAGATAATTATGATCTAAAACTATATTTAAAATATCCGAGTGATCGGATTAACAGAAGTTTGTTTTTTGGAAGTTCAATTTCCGATACACTATTTTGATACGACAGGACTTAGGTGGATTTCGTCCAATCGAAAATAATTTTTTCTCTTTTTTCAGGTTCTGCGCATCCGATCGCGACAAACGAGGTGTCAATCGACGGGGCTGATGGGGAGCTATGCACAGACACCGGTCTAGTCCAGGTGAGTCGGGGGGTTCGGGAGTTATCCTCGAAAAACCCCAAAAATGTCAAATCCAGTAACTCTTTCGAGTAAATTCGCGCTAAAATGGCGCACAAAAAATCAGAAAAAATTATTTACATGCAGGATCAATCGACCCTACAAGATGACACTGAATTACGACAAATTAAATCAAAAAAAATTTTAAAGTTTTCATACAAAATTTTCAAAGTTAAAAATACTTAAAATTATAAAAAATTACAAATAATATATACAAAATAGTGTTTGATAACGAAGATAATTATGATCTAAAACTATATTTAAAATATCCGAGTGATCGGATTAACAGAAGTTTGTTTTTTGGAAGTTCAATTTCCGATACACTATTTTGATACGACAGGACTTAGGTGGATTTCGTCCAATCGAAAATAATTTTTTCTCTTTTTTCAGGTTCTGCGCATCCGATCGCGACAAACGAGGTGTCAATCGACGGGGCTGATGGGGAGCTATGCACAGACACCGGTCTAGTCCAGGTGAGTCGGGGGGTTCGGGAGTTATCCTCGAAAAACCCCAAAAATGTCAAATCCAGTAACTCTTTCGAGTAAATTCGCGCTAAAATGGCGCACAAAAAATCAGAAAAATTATTTACATGCAGGATCAATCGACCCTACAAGATGACACTGAATTACGACAAATTAAATCAAAAAAAATTTTAAAGTTTTCATACAAAATTTTCAAAGTTAAAAATACTTAAAATTATAAAAAATTACAATAATATATACAAAATAGTGTTTGATAACGAAGATAATTATGATCTAAAACTATATTTAAAATATCCGAGTGATCGGATTAACAGAAGTTTGATTTTTGGAAGTTCAATTTCCGATACACTATTTCGATACGACAGGACTTAGGTGGATTTCGTCCAATCGAAAATAATTTTTTTCTCTTTTTTTCAGGTTCTGCGCATCCGATCGCGACAAACGAGGTGTCAATCGACGGGGCTGATGGGGAGCTATGCACAGACACCGGTCTAGTCCAGGTGAGTCGGGGGGTTCGGGAGTTATCCTCGAAAAACCCCAAAAATGTCAAATCCAGTAACTCTTTCGAGTAAATTCGCGCTAAAATGGCGCACAAAAAATCAGAAAAAATTATTTACATGCAGGATCAATCGACCCTACAAGATGACACTGAATTACGACAAATTAAATCAAAAAAAATTTAAAGTTTTCATACAAAATTTTCAAAGTTAAAAATACTTAAAATTATAAAAAATTACAAATAATATATACAAAATAGTGTTTGATAACGAAGATAATTATGATCTAAAACTATATTTAAAATATCCGAGTGATCGGATTAACAGAAGTTTGTTTTTTGGAAGTTCAATTTCCGATACACTATTTTGATACGACAGGACTTAGGTGGATTTCGTCCAATCGAAAATAATTTTTTCTCTTTTTTCAGGTTCTGCGCATCCGATCGCGACAAACGAGGTGTCAATCGACGGGGCTGATGGGGAGCTATGCACAGACACCGGTCTAGTCCAGGTGAGTCGGGGGGTTCGGGAGTTATCCTCGAAAAACCCCAAAAATGTCAAATCCAGTAACTCTTTCGAGTAAATTCGCGCTAAAATGGCGCACAAAAAATCAGAAAAAATTATTTACATGCAGGATCAATCGACCCTACAAGATGACACTGAATTACGACAAATTAAATCAAAAAAAATTTTAAAGTTTTCATACAAAATTTTCAAAGTTAAAAATACTTAAAATTATAAAAAATTACAAATAATATATACAAAATAGTGTTTGATAACGAAGATAATTATGATCTAAAACTATATTTAAAATATCCGAGTGATCGGATTAACAGAAGTTTGTTTTTTGGAAGTTCAATTTCCGATACACTATTTTGATACGACAGGACTTAGGTGGATTTCGTCCAATCGAAAATAATTTTTTCTCTTTTTTCAGGTTCTGCGCATCCGATCGCGACAAACGAGGTGTCAATCGACGGGGGCTGATGGGGGAGCTATGCACAGACACCGGTCTAGTCCAGGTGAGTCGGGGGGTTCGGGAGTTATCCTCGAAAAACCCCAAAAATGTCAAATCCAGTAACTCTTTCGAGTAAATTCGCGCTAAAATGGCGCACAAAAAATCAGAAAAAATTATTTACATGCAGGATCAATCGACCCTACAAGATGACACTGAATTACGACAAATTAAATCAAAAAAAATTTTAAAGTTTTCATACAAAATTTTCAAAGTTAAAAATACTTAAAATTATAAAAAATTACAAATAATATATACAAAATAGTGTTTGATAACGAAGATAATTATGATCTAAAACTATATTTAAAATATCCGAGTGATCGGATTAACAGAAGTTTGTTTTTTGGAAGTTCAATTTCCGATACACTATTTTGATACGACAGGACTTAGGTGGATTTCGTCCAATCGAAAATAATTTTTTCTCTTTTTTCAGGTTCTGCGCATCCGATCGCGACAAACGAGGTGTCAATCGACGGGGCTGATGGGGAGCTATGCACAGACACCGGTCTAGTCCAGGTGAGTCGGGGGGTTCGGGAGTTATCCTCGAAAAACCCCAAAAATGTCAAATCCAGTAACTCTTTCGAGTAAATTCGCGCTAAAATGGCGCACAAAAAATCAGAAAAAATTATTTACATGCAGGATCAATCGACCCTACAAGATGACACTGAATTACGACAAATTAAATCAAAAAAAATTTTAAAGTTTTCATACAAAATTTTCAAAGTTAAAAATACTTAAAATTATAAAAAATTACAAATAATATATACAAAATAGTGTTTGATAACGAAGATAATTATGATCTAAAACTATATTTAAAATATCCGAGTGATCGGATTAACAGAAGTTTGTTTTTTGGAAGTTCAATTTCCGATACACTATTTTGATACGACAGGACTTAGGTGGATTTCGTCCAATCGAAAATAATTTTTTCTCTTTTTTCAGGTTCTGCGCATCCGATCGCGACAAACGAGGTGTCAATCGACGGGGCTGATGGGGGAGCTATGCACAGACACCGGTCTAGTCCAGGTGAGTCGGGGGGTTCGGGAGTTATCCTCGAAAAACCCCAAAAATGTCAAATCCAGTAACTCTTTCGAGTAAATTCGCGCTAAAATGGCGCACAAAAAATCAGAAAAAATTATTTACATGCAGGATCAATCGACCCTACAAGATGACACTGAATTACGACAAATTAAATCAAAAAAAATTTTAAAGTTTTCATACAAAATTTTCAAAGTTAAAAATACTTAAAATTATAAAAAATTACAAATAATATATACAAAATAGTGTTTGATAACGAAGATAATTATGATCTAAAACTATATTTAAAATATCCGAGTGATCGGATTAACAGAAGTTTGTTTTTTGGAAGTTCAATTTCCGATACACTATTTTGATACGACAGGACTTAGGTGGATTTCGTCCAATCGAAAATAATTTTTTCTCTTTTTTCAGGTTCTGCGCATCCGATCGCGACAAACGAGGTGTCAATCGACGGGGCTGATGGGGAGCTATGCACAGACACCGGTCTAGTCCAGGTGAGTCGGGGGGGTTCGGGAGTTATCCTCGAAAAACCCCAAAAATGTCAAATCCAGTAACTCTTTCGAGTAAATTCGCGCTAAAATGGCGCACAAAAAATCAGAAAAAATTATTTACATGCAGGATCAATCGACCCTACAAGATGACACTGAATTACGACAAATTAAATCAAAAAAAATTTTAAAGTTTTCATACAAAATTTTCAAAGTTAAAAATACTTAAAATTATAAAAAATTACAAATAATATATACAAAATAGTGTTTGATAACGAAGATAATTATGATCTAAAACTATATTTAAAATATCCGAGTGATCGGATTAACAGAAGTTTGTTTTTTGGAAGTTCAATTTCCGATACACTATTTTGATACGACAGGACTTAGGTGGATTTCGTCCAATCGAAAATAATTTTTTCTCTTTTTTCAGGTTCTGCGCATCCGATCGCGACAAACGAGGTGTCAATCGACGGGGCTGATGGGGAGCTATGCACAGACACCGGTCTAGTCCAGGTGAGTCGGGGGGTTCGGGAGTTATCCTCGAAAAACCCCAAAAATGTCAAATCCAGTAACTCTTTCGAGTAAATTCGCGCTAAAATGGCGCACAAAAAATCAGAAAAAATTATTTACATGCAGGATCAATCGACCCTACAAGATGACACTGAATTACGACAAATTAAATCAAAAAAAATTTTAAAGTTTTCATACAAAATTTTCAAAGTTAAAAATACTTAAAATTATAAAAAATTACAAATAATATATACAAAATAGTGTTTGATAACGAAGATAATTATGATCTAAAACTATATTTAAAATATCCGAGTGATCGGATTAACAGAAGTTTGATTTTTGGAAGTTCAATTTCCGATACACTATTTCGATACGACAGGACTTAGGTGGATTTCGTCCAATCGAAAA
The DNA here is from genome assembly GCA_021202915.1 of Heliconius himera. Classification (NCBI taxonomy): domain Eukaryota; kingdom Metazoa; phylum Arthropoda; class Insecta; order Lepidoptera; family Nymphalidae; genus Heliconius; species Heliconius himera. The sequence goes on from JAJHJA010000628.1 coordinate 66,454, forward strand.
TAATTTTTTCTCTTTTTTCAGGTTCTGCGCATCCGATCGCGACAAACGAGGTGTCAATCGACGGGGCTGATGGGGAGCTATGCACAGACACCGGTCTAGTCCAGGTGAGTCGGGGGGTTCGGGAGTTATCCTCGAAAAACCCCAAAAATGTCAAATCCAGTAACTCTTTCGAGTAAATTCGCGCTAAAATGGCGCACAAAAAATCAGAAAAAATTATTTACATGCAGGATCAATCGACCCTACAAGATGACACTGAATTACGACAAATTAAATCAAAAAAAATTTTAAAGTTTTCATACAAAATTTTCAAAGTTAAAAATACTTAAAATTATAAAAAATTACAAATAATATATACAAAATAGTGTTTGATAACGAAGATAATTATGATCTAAAACTATATTTAAAATATCCGAGTGATCGGATTAACAGAAGTTTGTTTTTTGGAAGTTCAATTTCCGATACACTATTTTGATACGACAGGACTTAGGTGGATTTCGTCCAATCGAAAATAATTTTTTCTCTTTTTTCAGGTTCTGCGCATCCGATCGCGACAAACGAGGTGTCAATCGACGGGGCTGATGGGGAGCTATGCACAGACACCGGTCTAGTCCAGGTGAGTCGGGGGGTTCGGGAGTTATCCTCGAAAAACCCCAAAAATGTCAAATCCAGTAACTCTTTCGAGTAAATTCGCGCTAAAATGGCGCACAAAAAATCAGAAAAAATTATTTACATGCAGGATCAATCGACCCTACAAGATGACACTGAATTACGACAAATTAAATCAAAAAAATTTTAAAGTTTTCATACAAAATTTTCAAAGTTAAAAATACTTAAAATTATAAAAAATTACAAATAATATATACAAAATAGTGTTTGATAACGAAGATAATTATGATCTAAAACTATATTTAAAATATCCGAGTGATCGGATTAACAGAAGTTTGTTTTTTGGAAGTTCAATTTCCGATACACTATTTTGATACGACAGGACTTAGGTGGATTTCGTCCAATCGAAAATAATTTTTTCTCTTTTTTCAGGTTCTGCGCATCCGATCGCGACAAACGAGGTGTCAATCGACGGGGCTGATGGGGAGCTATGCACAGACACCGGTCTAGTCCAGGTGAGTCGGGGGGTTCGGGAGTTATCCTCGAAAAACCCCAAAAATGTCAAATCCAGTAACTCTTTCGAGTAAATTCGCGCTAAAATGGCGCACAAAAAATCAGAAAAAATTATTTACATGCAGGATCAATCGACCCTACAAGATGACACTGAATTACGACAAATTAAATCAAAAAAAATTTTAAAGTTTTCATACAAAATTTTCAAAGTTAAAAATACTTAAAATTATAAAAAATTACAAATAATATATACAAAATAGTGTTTGATAACGAAGATAATTATGATCTAAAACTATATTTAAAATATCCGAGTGATCGGATTAACAGAAGTTTGTTTTTTGGAAGTTCAATTTCCGATACACTATTTTGATACGACAGGACTTAGGTGGATTTCGTCCAATCGAAAATAATTTTTTCTCTTTTTTCAGGTTCTGCGCATCCGATCGCGACAAACGAGGTGTCAATCGACGGGGCTGATGGGGAGCTATGCACAGACACCGGTCTAGTCCAGGTGAGTCGGGGGGTTCGGGAGTTATCCTCGAAAAACCCCAAAAATGTCAAATCCAGTAACTCTTTCGAGTAAATTCGCGCTAAAATGGCGCACAAAAAATCAGAAAAAATTATTTACATGCAGGATCAATCGACCCTACAAGATGACACTGAATTACGACAAATTAAATCAAAAAAAATTTTAAAGTTTTCATACAAAATTTTCAAAGTTAAAAATACTTAAAATTATAAAAAATTACAAATAATATATACAAAATAGTGTTTGATAACGAAGATAATTATGATCTAAAACTATATTTAAAATATCCGAGTGATCGGATTAACAGAAGTTTGATTTTTGGAAGTTCAATTTCCGATACACTATTTCGATACGACAGGACTTAGGTGGATTTCGTCCAATCGAAAATAATTTTTTCTCTTTTTTTCAGGTTCTGCGCATCCGATCGCGACAAACGAGGTGTCAATCGACGGGGCTGATGGGGAGCTATGCACAGACACCGGTCTAGTCCAGGTGAGTCGGGGGGTTCGGGAGTTATCCTCGAAAAACCCCAAAAATGTCAAATCCAGTAACTCTTTCGAGTAAATTCGCGCTAAAATGGCGCACAAAAAATCAGAAAAAATTATTTACATGCAGGATCAATCGACCCTACAAGATGACACTGAATTACGACAAATTAAATCAAAAAAAATTTTAAAGTTTTCATACAAAATTTTCAAAGTTAAAAATACTTAAAATTATAAAAAATTACAAATAATATATACAAAATAGTGTTTGATAACGAAGATAATTATGATCTAAAACTATATTTAAAATATCCGAGTGATCGGATTAACAGAAGTTTGTTTTTTGGAAGTTCAATTTCCGATACACTATTTTGATACGACAGGACTTAGGTGGATTTCGTCCAATCGAAAATAATTTTTTCTCTTTTTTCAGGTTCTGCGCATCCGATCGCGACAAACGAGGTGTCAATCGACGGGGCTGATGGGGAGCTATGCACAGACACCGGTCTAGTCCAGGTGAGTCGGGGGGTTCGGGAGTTATCCTCGAAAAACCCCAAAAATGTCAAATCCAGTAACTCTTTCGAGTAAATTCGCGCTAAAATGGCGCACAAAAAATCAGAAAAAATTATTTACATGCAGGATCAATCGACCCTACAAGATGACACTGAATTACGACAAATTAAATCAAAAAAAATTTTAAAGTTTTCATACAAAATTTTCAAAGTTAAAAATACTTAAAATTATAAAAAATTACAAATAATATATACAAAATAGTGTTTGATAACGAAGATAATTATGATCTAAAACTATATTTAAAATATCCGAGTGATCGGATTAACAGAAGTTTGTTTTTTGGAAGTTCAATTTCCGATACACTATTTTGATACGACAGGACTTAGGTGGATTTCGTCCAATCGAAAATAATTTTTTCTCTTTTTTCAGGTTCTGCGCATCCGATCGCGACAAACGAGGTGTCAATCGACGGGGCTGATGGGGAGCTATGCACAGACACCGGTCTAGTCCAGGTAAGTGGGGGGGTTCGGGAGTTATCCTCGAAAAACCCCAAAAATGTCAAATCCAGTAACTCTTTCGAGTAAATTCGCGCTAAAATGGCGCGCAAAAAATCAGAAAAAATTATTTACATGCAGGATCAATCGACCCTACAAGATGACACTGAATTACGACAAATTAAATCAAAAAAATTTTTTAAGTTTCATACAAAAATTTTCAAAGTTAAAAATAGTTAAAATTATAAAAAATTACAAATAATATATACAAAATAGTGTTTGATAACGAAGATAATTATGATCTAAAACTATATTTAAAATATCCGAGTGATCGGATTAACAGAAGTTTGTTTTTTGGAAGTTCAATTTCCGATACACTATTTCGATACGACAGGACTTAGGTGGATTTCGTCCAATCGAAAATAATTTTTTCTCTTTTTTTCAGGTTCTGCGCATCCGATCGCGACAAACGAGGTGTCAATCGACGGGGCTGATGGGGAGCTATGCACAGACACCGGTCTAGTCCAGGTAAGTGGGGGGGTTCGGGAGTTATCCTCGAAAAACCCCAAAAATGTCAAATCCAGTAACTCTTTCGAGTAAATTCGCGCTAAAATGGCGCGCAAAAAATCAGAAAAAATTATTTACATGCAGGATCAATCGACCCTACAAGATGACACTGAATTACGACAAATTAAATCAAAAAAATTTTTTAAGTTTCATACAAAAATTTTCAAAGTTAAAAATAGTTAAAATTATAAAAAATTACAAATAATATATACAAAATAGTGTTTGATAACGAAGATAATTATGATCTAAAACTATATTTAAAATATCCGAGTGATCGGATTAACAGAAGTTTGTTTTTTGGAAGTTCAATTTCCGATACACTATTTCGATACGACAGGACTTAGGTGGATTTCGTCCAATCGAAAATAATTTTTTCTCTTTTTTTCAGGTTCTGCGCATCCGATCGCGACAAACGAGGTGTCAATCGACGGGGCTGATGGGGAGCTATGCACAGACACCGGTCTAGTCCAGGTAAGTGGGGGGGTTCGGGAGTTATCCTCGAAAAACCCCAAAAATGTCAAATCCAGTAACTCTTTCGAGTAAATTCGCGCTAAAATGGCGCGCAAAAAATCAGAAAAAATTATTTACATGCAGGATCAATCGACCCTACAAGATGACACTGAATTACGACAAATTAAATCAAAAAAATTTTTTAAGTTTCATACAAAAATTTTCAAAGTTAAAAATAGTTAAAATTATAAAAAATTACAAATAATATATACAAAATAGTGTTTGATAACGAAGATAATTATGATCTAAAACTATATTTAAAATATCCGAGTGATCGGATTAACAGAAGTTTGTTTTTTGGAAGTTCAATTTCCGATACACTATTTCGATACGACAGGACTTAGGTGGATTTCGTCCAATCGAAAATAATTTTTTCTCTTTTTTTCAGGTTCTGCGCATCCGATCGCGACAAACGAGGTGTCAATCGACGGGGCTGATGGGGAGCTATGCACAGACACCGGTCTAGTCCAGGTAAGTGGGGGGGTTCGGGAGTTATCCTCGAAAAACCCCAAAAATGTCAAATCCAGTAACTCTTTCGAGTAAATTCGCGCTAAAATGGCGCGCAAAAAATCAGAAAAAATTATTTACATGCAGGATCAATCGACCCTACAAGATGACACTGAATTACGACAAATTAAATCAAAAAAATTTTTTAAGTTTCATACAAAAATTTTCAAAGTTAAAAATAGTTAAAATTATAAAAAATTACAAATAATATATACAAAATAGTGTTTGATAACGAAGATAATTATGATCTAAAACTATATTTAAAATATCCGAGTGATCGGATTAACAGAAGTTTGTTTTTTGGAAGTTCAATTTCCGATACACTATTTCGATACGACAGGACTTAGGTGGATTTCGTCCAATCGAAAATAATTTTTTCTCTTTTTTTCAGGTTCTGCGCATCCGATCGCGACAAACGAGGTGTCAATCGACGGGGCTGATGGGGAGCTATGCACAGACACCGGTCTAGTCCAGGTAAGTGGGGGGGTTCGGGAGTTATCCTCGAAAAACCCCAAAAATGTCAAATCCAGTAACTCTTTCGAGTAAATTCGCGCTAAAATGGCGCACAAAAAATCAGAAAAAATTATTTACATGCAGGATCAATCGACCCTACAAGATGACACTGAATTACGACAAATTAAATCAAAAAAAATTTTAAAGTTTTCATACAAAATTTTCAAAGTTAAAAATACTTAAAATTATAAAAAATTACAAATAATATATACAAAATAGTGTTTGATAACGAAGATAATTATGATCTAAAACTATATTTAAAATATCCGAGTGATCGGATTAACAGAAGTTTGTTTTTTGGAAGTTCAATTTCCGATACACTATTTTGATACGACAGGACTTAGGTGGATTTCGTCCAATCGAAAATAATTTTTTCTCTTTTTTCAGGTTCTGCGCATCCGATCGCGACAAACGAGGTGTCAATCGACGGGGCTGATGGGGAGCTATGCACAGACACCGGTCTAGTCCAGGTAAGCGGGGGGGTTCGGGAGTTATCCTCGAAAAACCCCAAAAATGTCAAATCCAGTAACTCTTTCGAGTAAATTCGCGCTAAAATGGCGCGTAAAAAATCAGAAAAAATTATTTACATGCAGGATCAATCGACCCTACAAGATGACACAGAATTACAACAAATTAAATCGAAAAAATTTTTTAAGTTTCATACAAAAATTTTCAAAGTTAAAAATAATTAAAATTATAAAAATTTACAAATAATATATACAAAATAGTGTTTGATAACGAAGATAATTATGATCTAAAACTATATTTAAAATATCCGAGTGATCGGATTAACAGAAGTTTGTTTTTTGGAAGTTCAATTTCCGATAGGTTAGGTTAGGTTAGGTTAGGTTAGGTTAGGTTAGGTTAGGTTAGGTTAGGTTAGGTTAGGTTAGGTTAGGTTAGGTTAGGTTAGGTTAGGTTAGGTTAGGTTAGGTTAGGTTAGGTTAGGTTAGGTTAGGTTAGGTTAGGTTAGGTTAGGTTAGGTTAGGTTAGGTTAGGTTAGGTTAGGTTAGGTTAGGTTAGGTTAGGTTAGGTTAGGTTAGGTTAGGTTAGGTTAGGTTAGGTTAGGTTAGGTTAGGTTAGGTTAGGTTAGGTTAGGTTAGGTTAGGTTAGGTTAGGTTAGGTTAGGTTAGGTTAGGTTAGGTTAGGTTTTTTTTTTTTTTTTTTTGGGAGTTGAATCCCATGACTTTACGTTTTTATGACTGATGCCAGTCCACGCTTCCAACCGCAGTCCTCGCTAAAGTATACGGGCGGCCGGGGTCGGTCACGCAGACATGTCTGATATATATTCTTATTTATAACTTATTTTTATTTCTTAACTTTTAAAACTTACTTATGGAATTTTTTATAAACAAACAATTATTTAAGACTTACAAAGATACAATTAAGACACAACATTTAGAACAAAATATTTAAATATTACAATTATTATTATTAAGAACAATAATTTGAAGACATTAAAGACACAATATAATTTGAGACACAATTTTTGAACACAATAAATATAATTACTTAAATATAATACCACATTGATTAAAATGAACTTATAATTAGACAAAGATAACTAACATTTATGCAGAAAAAAAAAAAAATATATATAATGAGAAATTCAATCAAAGGAAAAACTAGACACCAAAATCAATTTTACATTTTAACTGGTTTGTTATGTATTGAACAGTGGGACAATTAACTGAAGTTGCAGAATGATTAGTATTTAGATTACTGTTGGTTTTGGAGTTATATTTACAACAATTAAAACAGACTGGAGTATTGCTGGTATGTGGGCAGTTCGAAACTTGGTGGGTTTTGTCGGAGCAGTGCGAACAAGGCCTACAGTCAGACAGACAGTTTTTGCTGATGTGTCCGAACTGCAGACACTTGTAGCACTGCATAAATGGAGAGAAGTCCCCCACAAAGACTTGCTGATGATCAACATTCAGCCTTCCAAGGTTAGTCGCTTCGCGCCACACGGCTGGGCTGACAATAAACACAGCGTTGTACAAATTTGGATTTCTGTTATTATTTCTTCGGAATCTAAGTTTGAGATCTTCTGGTTCGACAATTAAATTATTTAGAGTAGGATTCTGTTGGGTGACGACTGTGGACAAGTCCTCGAGGGGGATGTCGTTAGACACCCCCTTGAGGATAAGCATGGGGCGAAGTTTCTTGGCGGGTTCGGCGGTTACAACTGTGGAAGTTTTCAAGTGATTGATGGTTTCTTGACACTGAGATTCGTTGGCAAATTCAACTCGGACTTTATTTTTTGAAATAGGTTTGACACGAGTGGGAGCATAATTCTTACTTCGGAAGGAAATACTATTTTTAAATTTTTTAATAGTGTCTTGATCATTCTCAGTGGATTCTAAAGGCGATATCACTATGGCGGGTTTATACTGAGATTTAGGGGACTTCTCGGGGGGGGATTGATTACCATTTGATGCAACCTGTGCATAAGTGGGGCCAGAATTTAATGAGAACTGCTCCTTAAGTTCAGACTTAAGTCTCTCCATTTCCTCTCGCATAACTGTAGCGATCTCCGTTCTCAAGGTAGTGCTATCCACGGGTGGGGGAGGAGGTGCCGGAGCCGGCGTATCGGGTGGCGGATCAGAGTCGCCAGGCTCCAAAATTGACGCTAAGTAAATGTCGGCGGCTAAGGAAATTTCCTCAGCCGCCTCGACTATATATTTTTTATTACCGGACGTGACACTCTTGTTCTCACGGATTGAATTTACTATCTGTCTGGCGAGGGTGGTTATGATGTGGTTCATGGAACGGACATCCTTTACATCGCGAGCGTCAACTGGAAGAGACTTATTTGGGGGCTTTTCTGCCTTGGCAGCTTTACCCTTGGCTTTGGGCTTAGATTTATCCTGAGTTACCTCTGGGACTATTTCGTCTATTTCTCCCTCAGGAGACATGGCCAACAAGAAAGTGTCGAGATCCGGGGAGCTACATCGGCTGTCGATTGCCTGAGCAGCGCTCAACCCGGGATTGACACTTTCCTGACGACTTGTCCCAGCCTCCGGAGGAGACTGATACACCGTCGTTTTATGCGCATTTGTAGACGAACGAAACATTTTCTTATAGTCCATTTTAATTGACTGAGGACCAAGCAATACTCCTGCAAAATTTCAGGGAAATTAGAGGACAAAAATATTCCAAAATGAAATATTGTCTACCTGAGTCTGAGAGGATAGGGTGGGGGGGAGGGCCTTTTTTTCAGGTTCTGCGCATCCGATCGCGACAAACGAGGTGTCAATCGACGGGGCTGATGGGGAGCTATGCACAGACACCGGTCTAGTCCAGGTGAGTGGGGGGGTTCGGGAGTTATCCTCGAAAAACCCCAAAAATGTCAAATCCAGTAACTCTTTCGAGTAAATTCGCGCTAAAATGGCGCGTAAAAAATCAGAAAAAATTATTTACATGCAGGATCAATCGACCCTACAAGATGACACTGAATTACGACAAATTAAATCAAAAAAAATTTTAAAGTTTTCATACAAAATTTTCAAAGTTAAAAATACTTAAAATTATAAAAAATTACAAATAATATATACAAAATAGTGTTTGATAACGAAGATAATTATGATCTAAAACTATATTTAAAATATCCGAGTGATCGGATTAACAGAAGTTTGTTTTTTGGAAGTTCAATTTCCGATACACTATTTTGATACGACAGGACTTAGGTGGATTTCGTCCAATCGAAAATAATTTTTTCTCTTTTTTTCAGGTTCTGCGCATCCGATCGCGACAAACGAGGTGTCAATCGACGGGGCTGATGGGGAGCTATGCACAGACACCGGTCTAGTCCAGGTGAGTGGGGGGGTTCGGGAGTTATCCTCGAAAAACCCCAAAAATGTCAAATCCAGTAACTCTTTCGAGTAAATTCGCGCTAAAATGGCGCGTAAAAAATCAGAAAAAATTATTTACATGCAGGATCAATCGACCCTACAAGATGACACTGAATTACGACAAATTAAATCAAAAAAAATTTTAAAGTTTTCATACAAAATTTTCAAAGTTAAAAATACTTAAAATTATAAAAAATTACAAATAATATATACAAAATAGTGTTTGATAACGAAGATAATTATGATCTAAAACTATATTTAAAATATCCGAGTGATCGGATTAACAGAAGTTTGTTTTTTGGAAGTTCAATTTCCGATACACTATTTTGATACGACAGGACTTAGGTGGATTTCGTCCAATCGAAAATAATTTTTTCTCTTTTTTTCAGGTTCTGCGCATCCGATCGCGACAAACGAGGTGTCAATCGACGGGGCTGATGGGGAGCTATGCACAGACACCGGTCTAGTCCAGGTGAGTGGGGGGGTTCGGGAGTTATCCTCGAAAAACCCCAAAAATGTCAAATCCAGTAACTCTTTCGAGTAAATTCGCGCTAAAATGGCGCGTAAAAAATCAGAAAAAATTATTTACATGCAGGATCAATCGACCCTACAAGATGACACTGAATTACGACAAATTAAATCAAAAAAAATTTTAAAGTTTTCATACAAAATTTTCAAAGTTAAAAATACTTAAAATTATAAAAAATTACAAATAATATATACAAAATAGTGTTTGATAACGAAGATAATTATGATCTAAAACTATATTTAAAATATCCGAGTGATCGGATTAACAGAAGTTTGTTTTTTGGAAGTTCAATTTCCGATACACTATTTTGATACGACAGGACTTAGGTGGATTTCGTCCAATCGAAAATAATTTTTTCTCTTTTTTCAGGTTCTGCGCATCCGATCGCGACAAACGAGGTGTCAATCGACGGGGCTGATGGGGAGCTATGCACAGACACCGGTCTAGTCCAGGTGAGTGGGGGGGTTCGGGAGTTATCCTCGAAAAACCCCAAAAATGTCAAATCCAGTAACTCTTTCGAGTAAATTCGCGCTAAAATGGCGCGTAAAAAATCAGAAAAAATTATTTACATGCAGGATCAATCGACCCTACAAGATGACACTGAATTACGACAAATTAAATCAAAAAAAATTTTAAAGTTTTCATACAAAATTTTCAAAGTTAAAAATACTTAAAATTATAAAAAATTACAAATAATATATACAAAATAGTGTTTGATAACGAAGATAATTATGATCTAAAACTATATTTAAAATATCCGAGTGATCGGATTAACAGAAGTTTGTTTTTTGGAAGTTCAATTTCCGATACACTATTTTGATACGACAGGACTTAGGTGGATTTCGTCCAATCGAAAATAATTTTTTCTCTTTTTTTCAGGTTCTGCGCATCCGATCGCGACAAACGAGGTGTCAATCGACGGGGCTGATGGGGAGCTATGCACAGACACCGGTCTAGTCCAGGTGAGTGGGGGGGTTCGGGAGTTATCCTCGAAAAACCCCAAAAATGTCAAATCCAGTAACTCTTTCGAGTAAATTCGCGCTAAAATGGCGCGTAAAAAATCAGAAAAAATTATTTACATGCAGGATCAATCGACCCTACAAGATGACACTGAATTACGACAAATTAAATCAAAAAAAATTTTAAAGTTTTCATACAAAATTTTCAAAGTTAAAAATACTTAAAATTATAAAAAATTACAAATAATATATACAAAATAGTGTTTGATAACGAAGATAATTATGATCTAAAACTATATTTAAAATATCCGAGTGATCGGATTAACAGAAGTTTGTTTTTTGGAAGTTCAATTTCCGATACACTATTTTGATACGACAGGACTTAGGTGGATTTCGTCCAATCGAAAATAATTTTTTCTCTTTTTTTCAGGTTCTGCGCATCCGATCGCGACAAACGAGGTGTCAATCGACGGGGCTGATGGGGAGCTATGCACAGACACCGGTCTAGTCCAGGTGAGTGGGGGGGTTCGGGAGTTATCCTCGAAAAACCCCAAAAATGTCAAATCCAGTAACTCTTTCGAGTAAATTCGCGCTAAAATGGCGCGTAAAAAATCAGAAAAAATTATTTACATGCAGGATCAATCGACCCTACAAGATGACACTGAATTACGACAAATTAAATCAAAAAAAATTTTAAAGTTTTCATACAAAATTTTCAAAGTTAAAAATACTTAAAATTATAAAAAATTACAAATAATATATACAAAATAGTGTTTGATAACGAAGATAATTATGATCTAAAACTATATTTAAAATATCCGAGTGATCGGATTAACAGAAGTTTGTTTTTTGGAAGTTCAATTTCCGATACACTATTTTGATACGACAGGACTTAGGTGGATTTCGTCCAATCGAAAATAATTTTTTCTCTTTTTTTCAGGTTCTGCGCATCCGATCGCGACAAACGAGGTGTCAATCGACGGGGCTGATGGGGAGCTATGCACAGACACCGGTCTAGTCCAGGTGAGTGGGGGGGTTCGGGAGTTATCCTCGAAAAACCCCAAAAATGTCAAATCCAGTAACTCTTTCGAGTAAATTCGCGCTAAAATGGCGCGTAAAAAATCAGAAAAAATTATTTACATGCAGGATCAATCGACCCTACAAGATGACACTGAATTACGACAAATTAAATCAAAAAAAATTTTAAAGTTTTCATACAAAATTTTCAAAGTTAAAAATACTTAAAATTATAAAAAATTACAAATAATATATACAAAATAGTGTTTGATAACGAAGATAATTATGATCTAAAACTATATTTAAAATATCCGAGTGATCGGATTAACAGAAGTTTGTTTTTTGGAAGTTCAATTTCCGATACACTATTTTGATACGACAGGACTTAGGTGGATTTCGTCCAATCGAAAATAATTTTTTCTCTTTTTTTCAGGTTCTGCGCATCCGATCGCGACAAACGAGGTGTCAATCGACGGGGCTGATGGGGAGCTATGCACAGACACCGGTCTAGTCCAGGTGAGTGGGGGGGTTCGGGAGTTATCCTCGAAAAACCCCAAAAATGTCAAATCCAGTAACTCTTTCGAGTAAATTCGCGCTAAAATGGCGCGTAAAAAATCAGAAAAAATTATTTACATGCAGGATCAATCGACCCTACAAGATGACACTGAATTACGACAAATTAAATCAAAAAAAATTTTAAAGTTTTCATACAAAATTTTCAAAGTTAAAAATACTTAAAATTATAAAAAATTACAAATAATATATACAAAATAGTGTTTGATAACGAAGATAATTATGATCTAAAACTATATTTAAAATATCCGAGTGATCGGATTAACAGAAGTTTGATTTTTGGAAGTTCAATTTCCGATACACTATTTCGATACGACAGGACTTAGGTGGATTTCGTCCAATCGAAAATAATTTTTTCTCTTTTTTTCAGGTTCTGCGCATCCGATCGCGACAAACGAGGTGTCAATCGACGGGGCTGATGGGGAGCTATGCACAGACACCGGTCTAGTCCAGGTGAGTCGGGGGGTTCGGGAGTTATCCTCGAAAAACCCCAAAAATGTCAAATCCAGTAACTCTTTCGAGTAAATTCGCGCTAAAATGGCGCACAAAAAATCAGAAAAAATTATTTACATGCAGGATCAATCGACCCTACAAGATGACACTGAATTACGACAAATTAAATCAAAAAAAATTTTAAAGTTTTCATACAAAATTTTCAAAGTTAAAAATACTTAAAATTATAAAAAATTACAAATAATATATACAAAATAGTGTTTGATAACGAAGATAATTATGATCTAAAACTATATTTAAAATATCCGAGTGATCGGATTAACAGAAGTTTGTTTTTTGGAAGTTCAATTTCCGATACACTATTTTGATACGACAGGACTTAGGTGGATTTCGTCCAATCGAAAATAATTTTTTCTCTTTTTTCAGGTTCTGCGCATCCGATCGCGACAAACGAGGTGTCAATCGACGGGGCTGATGGGGAGCTATGCACAGACACCGGTCTAGTCCAGGTGAGTCGGGGGGTTCGGGAGTTATCCTCGAAAAACCCCAAAAATGTCAAATCCAGTAACTCTTTCGAGTAAATTCGCGCTAAAATGGCGCACAAAAAATCAGAAAAAATTATTTACATGCAGGATCAATCGACCCTACAAGATGACACTGAATTACGACAAATTAAATCAAAAAAAATTTTAAAGTTTTCATACAAAATTTTCAAAGTTAAAAATACTTAAAATTATAAAAAATTACAAATAATATATACAAAATAGTGTTTGATAACGAAGATAATTATGATCTAAAACTATATTTAAAATATCCGAGTGATCGGATTAACAGAAGTTTGTTTTTTGGAAGTTCAATTTCCGATACACTATTTTGATACGACAGGACTTAGGTGGATTTCGTCCAATCGAAAATAATTTTTTCTCTTTTTTCAGGTTCTGCGCATCCGATCGCGACAAACGAGGTGTCAATCGACGGGGCTGATGGGGAGCTATGCACAGACACCGGTCTAGTCCAGGTGAGTCGGGGGGTTCGGGAGTTATCCTCGAAAAACCCCAAAAATGTCAAATCCAGTAACTCTTTCGAGTAAATTCGCGCTAAAATGGCGCACAAAAAATCAGAAAAAATTATTTACATGCAGGATCAATCGACCCTACAAGATGACACTGAATTACGACAAATTAAATCAAAAAAAATTTTAAAGTTTTCATACAAAATTTTCAAAGTTAAAAATACTTAAAATTATAAAAAATTACAAATAATATATACAAAATAGTGTTTGATAACGAAGATAATTATGATCTAAAACTATATTTAAAATATCCGAGTGATCGGATTAACAGAAGTTTGTTTTTTGGAAGTTCAATTTCCGATACACTATTTTGATACGACAGGACTTAGGTGGATTTCGTCCAATCGAAAATAATTTTTTCTCTTTTTTCAGGTTCTGCGCATCCGATCGCGACAAACGAGGTGTCAATCGACGGGGCTGATGGGGAGCTATGCACAGACACCGGTCTAGTCCAGGTGAGTCGGGGGGTTCGGGAGTTATCCTCGAAAAACCCCAAAAATGTCAAATCCAGTAACTCTTTCGAGTAAATTCGCGCTAAAATGGCGCACAAAAAATCAGAAAAAATTATTTACATGCAGGATCAATCGACCCTACAAGATGACACTGAATTACGACAAATTAAATCAAAAAAAATTTTAAAGTTTTCATACAAAATTTTCAAAGTTAAAAATACTTAAAATTATAAAAAATTACAAATAATATATACAAAATAGTGTTTGATAACGAAGATAATTATGATCTAAAACTATATTTAAAATATCCGAGTGATCGGATTAACAGAAGTTTGATTTTTGGAAGTTCAATTTCCGATACACTATTTCGATACGACAGGACTTAGGTGGATTTCGTCCAATCGAAAATAATTTTTTCTCTTTTTTTCAGGTTCTGCGCATCCGATCGCGACAAACGAGGTGTCAATCGACGGGGCTGATGGGGAGCTATGCACAGACACCGGTCTAGTCCAGGTGAGTCGGGGGGTTCGGGAGTTATCCTCGAAAAACCCCAAAAATGTCAAATCCAGTAACTCTTTCGAGTAAATTCGCGCTAAAATGGCGCACAAAAAATCAGAAAAAATTATTTACATGCAGGATCAATCGACCCTACAAGATGACACTGAATTACGACAAATTAAATCAAAAAAAATTTTAAAGTTTTCATACAAAATTTTCAAAGTTAAAAATACTTAAAATTATAAAAAATTACAAATAATATATACAAAATAGTGTTTGATAACGAAGATAATTATGATCTAAAACTATATTTAAAATATCCGAGTGATCGGATTAACAGAAGTTTGTTTTTTGGAAGTTCAATTTCCGATACACTATTTTGATACGACAGGACTTAGGTGGATTTCGTCCAATCGAAAATAATTTTTTCTCTTTTTTCAGGTTCTGCGCATCCGATCGCGACAAACGAGGTGTCAATCGACGGGGCTGATGGGGAGCTATGCACAGACACCGGTCTAGTCCAGGTGAGTCGGGGGGTTCGGGAGTTATCCTCGAAAAACCCCAAAAATGTCAAATCCAGTAACTCTTTCGAGTAAATTCGCGCTAAAATGGCGCACAAAAAATCAGAAAAAATTATTTACATGCAGGATCAATCGACCCTACAAGATGACACTGAATTACGACAAATTAAATCAAAAAAAATTTTAAAGTTTTCATACAAAATTTTCAAAGTTAAAAATACTTAAAATTATAAAAAATTACAAATAATATATACAAAATAGTGTTTGATAACGAAGATAATTATGATCTAAAACTATATTTAAAATATCCGAGTGATCGGATTAACAGAAGTTTGTTTTTTGGAAGTTCAATTTCCGATACACTATTTTGATACGACAGGACTTAGGTGGATTTCGTCCAATCGAAAATAATTTTTTCTCTTTTTTCAGGTTCTGCGCATCCGATCGCGACAAACGAGGTGTCAATCGACGGGGCTGATGGGGAGCTATGCACAGACACCGGTCTAGTCCAGGTAAGTGGGGGGGTTCGGGAGTTATCCTCGAAAAACCCCAAAAATGTCAAATCCAGTAACTCTTTCGAGTAAATTCGCGCTAAAATGGCGCGCAAAAAATCAGAAAAAATTATTTACATGCAGGATCAATCGACCCTACAAGATGACACTGAATTACGACAAATTAAATCAAAAAAATTTTTTAAGTTTCATACAAAAATTTTCAAAGTTAAAAATAGTTAAAATTATAAAAAATTACAAATAATATATACAAAATAGTGTTTGATAACGAAGATAATTATGATCTAAAACTATATTTAAAATATCCGAGTGATCGGATTAACAGAAGTTTGTTTTTTGGAAGTTCAATTTCCGATACACTATTTCGATACGACAGGACTTAGGTGGATTTCGTCCAATCGAAAATAATTTTTTCTCTTTTTTTCAGGTTCTGCGCATCCGATCGCGACAAACGAGGTGTCAATCGACGGGGCTGATGGGGAGCTATGCACAGACACCGGTCTAGTCCAGGTGAGTGGGGGGGTTCGGGAGTTATCCTCGAAAAACCCCAAAAATGTCAAATCCAGTAACTCTTTCGAGTAAATTCGCGCTAAAATGGCGCGTAAAAAATCAGAAAAAATTATTTACATGCAGGATCAATCGACCCTACAAGATGACACTGAATTACGACAAATTAAATCAAAAAAAATTTTAAAGTTTTCATACAAAATTTTCAAAGTTAAAAATACTTAAAATTATAAAAAATTACAAATAATATATACAAAATAGTGTTTGATAACGAAGATAATTATGATCTAAAACTATATTTAAAATATCCGAGTGATCGGATTAACAGAAGTTTGTTTTTTGGAAGTTCAATTTCCGATACACTATTTTGATACGACAGGACTTAGGTGGATTTCGTCCAATCGAAAATAATTTTTTCTCTTTTTTCAGGTTCTGCGCATCCGATCGCGACAAACGAGGTGTCAATCGACGGGGCTGATGGGGAGCTATGCACAGACACCGGTCTAGTCCAGGTGAGTGGGGGGGTTCGGGAGTTATCCTCGAAAAACCCCAAAAATGTCAAATCCAGTAACTCTTTCGAGTAAATTCGCGCTAAAATGGCGCGTAAAAAATCAGAAAAAATTATTTACATGCAGGATCAATCGACCCTACAAGATGACACTGAATTACGACAAATTAAATCAAAAAAAATTTTAAAGTTTTCATACAAAATTTTCAAAGTTAAAAATACTTAAAATTATAAAAAATTACAAATAATATATACAAAATAGTGTTTGATAACGAAGATAATTATGATCTAAAACTATATTTAAAATATCCGAGTGATCGGATTAACAGAAGTTTGTTTTTTGGAAGTTCAATTTCCGATACACTATTTTGATACGACAGGACTTAGGTGGATTTCGTCCAATCGAAAATAATTTTTTCTCTTTTTTTCAGGTTCTGCGCATCCGATCGCGACAAACGAGGTGTCAATCGACGGGGCTGATGGGGAGCTATGCACAGACACCGGTCTAGTCCAGGTGAGTGGGGGGGTTCGGGAGTTATCCTCGAAAAACCCCAAAAATGTCAAATCCAGTAACTCTTTCGAGTAAATTCGCGCTAAAATGGCGCGTAAAAAATCAGAAAAAATTATTTACATGCAGGATCAATCGACCCTACAAGATGACACTGAATTACGACAAATTAAATCAAAAAAAATTTTAAAGTTTTCATACAAAATTTTCAAAGTTAAAAATACTTAAAATTATAAAAAATTACAAATAATATATACAAAATAGTGTTTGATAACGAAGATAATTATGATCTAAAACTATATTTAAAATATCCGAGTGATCGGATTAACAGAAGTTTGTTTTTTGGAAGTTCAATTTCCGATACACTATTTTGATACGACAGGACTTAGGTGGATTTCGTCCAATCGAAAATAATTTTTTCTCTTTTTTTCAGGTTCTGCGCATCCGATCGCGACAAACGAGGTGTCAATCGACGGGGCTGATGGGGAGCTATGCACAGACACCGGTCTAGTCCAGGTGAGTGGGGGGGTTCGGGAGTTATCCTCGAAAAACCCCAAAAATGTCAAATCCAGTAACTCTTTCGAGTAAATTCGCGCTAAAATGGCGCGTAAAAAATCAGAAAAAATTATTTACATGCAGGATCAATCGACCCTACAAGATGACACTGAATTACGACAAATTAAATCAAAAAAAATTTTAAAGTTTTCATACAAAATTTTCAAAGTTAAAAATACTTAAAATTATAAAAAATTACAAATAATATATACAAAATAGTGTTTGATAACGAAGATAATTATGATCTAAAACTATATTTAAAATATCCGAGTGATCGGATTAACAGAAGTTTGTTTTTTGGAAGTTCAATTTCCGATACACTATTTTGATACGACAGGACTTAGGTGGATTTCGTCCAATCGAAAATAATTTTTTCTCTTTTTTTCAGGTTCTGCGCATCCGATCGCGACAAACGAGGTGTCAATCGACGGGGCTGATGGGGAGCTATGCACAGACACCGGTCTAGTCCAGGTGAGTGGGGGGGTTCGGGAGTTATCCTCGAAAAACCCCAAAAATGTCAAATCCAGTAACTCTTTCGAGTAAATTCGCGCTAAAATGGCGCGTAAAAAATCAGAAAAAATTATTTACATGCAGGATCAATCGACCCTACAAGATGACACTGAATTACGACAAATTAAATCAAAAAAAATTTTAAAGTTTTCATACAAAATTTTCAAAGTTAAAAATACTTAAAATTATAAAAAATTACAAATAATATATACAAAATAGTGTTTGATAACGAAGATAATTATGATCTAAAACTATATTTAAAATATCCGAGTGATCGGATTAACAGAAGTTTGTTTTTTGGAAGTTCAATTTCCGATACACTATTTTGATACGACAGGACTTAGGTGGATTTCGTCCAATCGAAAATAATTTTTTCTCTTTTTTTCAGGTTCTGCGCATCCGATCGCGACAAACGAGGTGTCAATCGACGGGGCTGATGGGGAGCTATGCACAGACACCGGTCTAGTCCAGGTGAGTGGGGGGGTTCGGGAGTTATCCTCGAAAAACCCCAAAAATGTCAAATCCAGTAACTCTTTCGAGTAAATTCGCGCTAAAATGGCGCGTAAAAAATCAGAAAAAATTATTTACATGCAGGATCAATCGACCCTACAAGATGACACTGAATTACGACAAATTAAATCAAAAAAAATTTTAAAGTTTTCATACAAAATTTTCAAAGTTAAAAATACTTAAAATTATAAAAAATTACAAATAATATATACAAAATAGTGTTTGATAACGAAGATAATTATGATCTAAAACTATATTTAAAATATCCGAGTGATCGGATTAACAGAAGTTTGTTTTTTGGAAGTTCAATTTCCGATACACTATTTTGATACGACAGGACTTAGGTGGATTTCGTCCAATCGAAAATAATTTTTTCTCTTTTTTTCAGGTTCTGCGCATCCGATCGCGACAAACGAGGTGTCAATCGACGGGGCTGATGGGGAGCTATGCACAGACACCGGTCTAGTCCAGGTGAGTGGGGGGGTTCGGGAGTTATCCTCGAAAAACCCCAAAAATGTCAAATCCAGTAACTCTTTCGAGTAAATTCGCGCTAAAATGGCGCGTAAAAAATCAGAAAAAATTATTTACATGCAGGATCAATCGACCCTACAAGATGACACTGAATTACGACAAATTAAATCAAAAAAAATTTTAAAGTTTTCATACAAAATTTTCAAAGTTAAAAATACTTAAAATTATAAAAAATTACAAATAATATATACAAAATAGTGTTTGATAACGAAGATAATTATGATCTAAAACTATATTTAAAATATCCGAGTGATCGGATTAACAGAAGTTTGTTTTTTGGAAGTTCAATTTCCGATACACTATTTTGATACGACAGGACTTAGGTGGATTTCGTCCAATCGAAAATAATTTTTTCTCTTTTTTTCAGGTTCTGCGCATCCGATCGCGACAAACGAGGTGTCAATCGACGGGGCTGATGGGGAGCTATGCACAGACACCGGTCTAGTCCAGGTGAGTGGGGGGGTTCGGGAGTTATCCTCGAAAAACCCCAAAAATGTCAAATCCAGTAACTCTTTCGAGTAAATTCGCGCTAAAATGGCGCGTAAAAAATCAGAAAAAATTATTTACATGCAGGATCAATCGACCCTACAAGATGACACTGAATTACGACAAATTAAATCAAAAAAAATTTTAAAGTTTTCATACAAAATTTTCAAAGTTAAAAATACTTAAAATTATAAAAAATTACAAATAATATATACAAAATAGTGTTTGATAACGAAGATAATTATGATCTAAAACTATATTTAAAATATCCGAGTGATCGGATTAACAGAAGTTTGTTTTTTGGAAGTTCAATTTCCGATACACTATTTTGATACGACAGGACTTAGGTGGATTTCGTCCAATCGAAAATAATTTTTTCTCTTTTTTTCAGGTTCTGCGCATCCGATCGCGACAAACGAGGTGTCAATCGACGGGGCTGATGGGGAGCTATGCACAGACACCGGTCTAGTCCAGGTGAGTGGGGGGGTTCGGGAGTTATCCTCGAAAAACCCCAAAAATGTCAAATCCAGTAACTCTTTCGAGTAAATTCGCGCTAAAATGGCGCGTAAAAAATCAGAAAAAATTATTTACATGCAGGATCAATCGACCCTACAAGATGACACTGAATTACGACAAATTAAATCAAAAAAAATTTTAAAGTTTTCATACAAAATTTTCAAAGTTAAAAATACTTAAAATTATAAAAAATTACAAATAATATATACAAAATAGTGTTTGATAACGAAGATAATTATGATCTAAAACTATATTTAAAATATCCGAGTGATCGGATTAACAGAAGTTTGTTTTTTGGAAGTTCAATTTCCGATACACTATTTTGATACGACAGGACTTAGGTGGATTTCGTCCAATCGAAAATAATTTTTTCTCTTTTTTTCAGGTTCTGCGCATCCGATCGCGACAAACGAGGTGTCAATCGACGGGGCTGATGGGGAGCTATGCACAGACACCGGTCTAGTCCAGGTGAGTGGGGGGGTTCGGGAGTTATCCTCGAAAAACCCCAAAAATGTCAAATCCAGTAACTCTTTCGAGTAAATTCGCGCTAAAATGGCGCGTAAAAAATCAGAAAAAATTATTTACATGCAGGATCAATCGACCCTACAAGATGACACTGAATTACGACAAATTAAATCAAAAAAAATTTTAAAGTTTTCATACAAAATTTTCAAAGTTAAAAATACTTAAAATTATAAAAAATTACAAATAATATATACAAAATAGTGTTTGATAACGA
>JAJHJA010000628.1:92500-102500 GCA_021202915.1 Heliconius himera
AAACAACTATAGCCGGCTTGTACTGTGACTTGGGGGGGGACTTCTCTGGGGGCGGGGAGGACTTGGATGCAGCCACCTGCGCGTATGAAACTGTGGAGGTAAGTTCCTCTTTTATTTCCTCTTTAAATTTAGTGATCTCCTCTCTCACGGCGGAGACGATCTCCTCCCTAAGAGCGACGCTATCAACAGCTGGGGATGGAGGTACGGAAGCCGCCGGCACTGAAGATGACAACAAGATTGGAGGTTCTACCTGCGATTCAAGGTAAGCGTCTGCAGCTATTCCTATTTCTTCGGCGGCTTCAATAATAAAACGCTTGTTTATGGAGGTAACGCTTTTATTCTCATGAATTGCCTGTATAATCTGTCTAGCAAGTTTGTTGATAACGTCGCTCATAGAGCGAACATCTTTAACTTCCGCAGCATGCGCCGGAAGGGGCCTACGGTCTGATTTATCAGCCTTTTTGGACTTAGGCTTTGATTTGGACTGAGATGACGCGATGACAGTTCCATCTATTTCTACTTCCGTGGACATTGCCAACATGAGAGAGTCGATATCCGGGGAGCTACACCTACTGTCAGTCTCCTGAGCAGCACCAGCTCCACCGGCTTGACGGCTGGACCCAGCCTCTGAAGGAGACTGAGACAAAGTCTTATTGTTACCGCCGGTAGATGAGCGGAACATTTTTTTATAATCCATTATGTGGATAATAAAGTTTAATAAAATTTATTTTTATAAAACGGACAACTACTTTAACTGTAATACAGGGCGCCACAAAATGTCCGTACACTATAGTATAGAAATCTAAAACAAATAAATATAATATAAAATAAAATAAAATAAAATAAAATTATTTACTATCTTATATACTATTAACACTTATGTAACTTATACTATACTTATATTATATTAAATATCTTATACTAACTAAAAATAAAAGAATATAAAAGTAAATTACAACAAATAAAATATATAAAATTATAAAACTGAACTGTACTACAGAATGCCGCAACCTGACCCTATACTATATTTAAATTATATAATACACAGTAGTATAGGATGCAGCGACCGGTCCCTATACTATAACACAGTAAGGGGCGCGGCCTATAGGCAAAGCATGAGTGCCACAGTGTATAAACTGTGATATTTAAGATTATTTATTTAATTAATATTTAATAGAAAAACCGAAAAATTTATGTTATATGTAAGAACTTAATTTTTATAATGTTAATAATACCTTTTGAAGTTGATAAAGTTATAAAAGTTACGTTAAAACAAAATTGTATCCAAATTATTTTAGCAAATTACTAAATTATTTTAATGTTTAACACAAATAAAGTAATACTATATATACACTGTAAATTATTCTACTATATTAACTAATATTACACATAAATTATTAAATAATAAATACAAAAATAAAAAACAATTGGTTATTGGCGCTCTGCAAAACAGTCACCATATTACATACACTGTGGTAGGGGGCGGGGCCTAGCGGAGCGTCGGTGCCACAGCCTAAGGACGTAAACTATTGGCAAAATATACGTTACGTGTTCTGATTCTAAATTTCACTTTTTTGTTTGTGATTGGATTCCGATGGAACTTTCTTCAGATGGATGCTTGAGACCAAAAAATGATCTCCACCAAGTTCCACCAGGATTGACACACGGGAAGACACTTAAAATTGCGTTCAAAGACAAGCCGCACTACCAGTTTCTGCCGCTGCTTGGTTTTTCCCTAATATCTTTTTTATTTAAAGTAGGATAAATATAGAATTTTGAGCAAATGTTCTTAATTGAATTGTCTTTAAGTTGGAATAATAAAATAATGTGGTTATCGATTAAAATTTTACGTAACTGACCTCTGAATTTTGATTATTGTTGAAATTTGTCCATTTTCCGGGTTTTTCCTTAATAACTCAAAAACTTTTCACCGGATTTTCACTTTTAAACCACATTCTTAAATGTCTCATTAAGACGCTTCGAACTATATATAACACTACACTCTGCAACTCTCCGTTTGGAAATGAGCGGCGAGGCCAATTTTCAGAAAAACACTAATTACTTAAAAACGGAGAGTTGGAAAAATCCGAAACTTTGCAGAAACATGAAGAACAACTATCTACACCAGTTTGTAAAATAAAAAATTGGGGTTTCCGATCTTATTTTCCCGCCGCACGCGAAAAACTGATTATTTTAGGCACACTTTTGCACTTATTTGACTTTAACCTCCGCTTATGTGGAAAGTACTTGTCCGATTTTCAAGATTTTTGTAAATTATTATAAAGAAACTTAATGACTAACACTATGTGATAAATCAGCACGATAGAAGAAGATTAACTATTTTTAAGACACTTATTTACCTAATTTATGACTATTTCACTATAAAAAACTTAGTTTTTTGCAATTTTTTAGCACTTGCACTTAACCGATTTTTATAATCTTTTCACTAACGTGTAACTGAATTAAGCGCGCAACTTTTGACACCTTACACAACTTTCTACGATATATAGTTTTTAACTTGTGATTTTTTTGTAATAACTTAGACGTTTTTTTGGCCTGGGAGACCGCGGACGCGTGCGTTCTCGACGCGAGCTCGGCCCAGACTGGTTAGGTTAGGTTAGGTTAGGTTAGGTTAGGTTAGGTTAGGTTAGGTTAGGTTAGGTTAGGTTAGGTTAGGTTAGGTTAGGTTAGGTTAGGTTAGGTTAGGTTAGGTTAGGTTAGGTTAGGTTAGGTTAGGTTAGGTTAGGTTAGGTTAGGTTAGGTTAGGTTAGGTTAGGTTAGGTTAGGTTAGGTTAGGTTAGGTTAGGTTTTTTTTTTTTTTTTAAAAATGTAAAGCTCTGTGCTTTACGTCTCGTCCCTCTGACGTAATCAGAGACTTTGTGCAACGTTTGTTTTATTTTATGCTATGTTTGTTAAAATTTTTGGGAGGTGGCGCTAGGCCAAAGATGAAATTCTAAAAAATAAATTTTTCTGTATTAAACTATACTTTTAAATTCAACTCTATATTACAACTAAATTTTGGTTTATTTTACATTTAAATTTACTACTTTTTAAAAAGAAAGAAAACGGAACGACTACTGATAAATTCAACTAAAAACGACCCGGCAACAAGAGGTTTGGCAGGAAGGCAGAAGAAAATTTTTCGGACGGTCGGAAGGAAGGACAC
This sequence comes from Heliconius himera, assembly GCA_021202915.1. Classification (NCBI taxonomy): domain Eukaryota; kingdom Metazoa; phylum Arthropoda; class Insecta; order Lepidoptera; family Nymphalidae; genus Heliconius; species Heliconius himera. Next base: position 95,667 of record JAJHJA010000628.1, read on the forward strand.
ACTATTCTCAGCTCCTGAGTCGGTGTTTGCCAAAGTTTCCTTATCGCTGGCTCCCTCTGCGTCCGAGGAAGCTATTACTTCGCGTTTCTTTATGAAGCTTGAATGTAATATCTCTTTCGATCGCAGAAGGAGTCTGCGATGGATCTTTTGAGCACTGGGTGTGGGCACGAGTCTTTTCGAGGCTAGGCTAATCCTCGTCACCAGGACATTGCAACGTGTAAGTGGCGGATACAAATAATTTTGTATTCCGTCATTTAACATTCTGGAGTGACGACCCTCGGTTCTTTTGGGCTGCAGATTTTTACAAGCAGAGGTTTGCTTGGCGACCTTGGAGGAGAGAGACGCGCCCTTAACAATAGGCTATGCTGGCCCGGGCTAGCGCATCCCATTTGCGTCTGACTGGGCAGTCGGCGCTGAACGCGTTGTGGTCAACGCGTTCCGCCTTTGCACCAGTACAGTTACAGCAAGATGGGGGTGCGCTATTGAGCCAGCCCTCGCACTCAGTCCTCATGTGGGGTCCCCCACAGTGGCTGCACCTGGGGGCGGTTTCTTTGCAGAACCGCCTACCGTGCCCGTAGCCGAGGCAGAGAGAGCACTGCACGAGCGGGGAAAAATCCGCCGCTCTGATTTTCTGCAGATCGATGTGCAATGCTCCCTCCGCAACGACTCGGTTCCACACTGTGGGGGACACCCGCATGACGACATGACCGGTGAGCGGGTTCCTCGCCTTTCGGCGAAACCGAACCTCCGCTCGAAACTCGGCCTCGGAGATGCCGTCGAAGAGGCTCCGATTCTGATTCTTCAGGGCGTCCAAAATGTCGGCGTCCGTATTGTACGCCAGGACATCCCAGAGAATCAGAAGCGGATCCTTGTTTTTCACCTCCTCGACGTTTAGCCTATCGCTTGCCCCCTTCAATCTCTCCTTCACCTTTTCCCGCTCCTCTACTGAGCTGCAGCCCAAAATCACCTTCTGGTCCTTAGCCTTCCTCACTTTCTCGACTCGGACCCACCCATCCTTGGCTTTTACCACTTCCCTAATTTGGGCGAGAACTTCCTCCCCTGTGTCTATCTCATTCTTCGAGGAGACCACAATCGAGTGCAGTGCGGCTGGCTGTGGGCTAACCCTTTTGGTTTCGCCAGCCGTCACGCTCGCGTATGTGGTCTTCTCGAAGGATTCCCTCCGTCTTTCCACCACCTCCCTCAGCTCCTCCATCCTTTCCTCATTTTTCCTTAACAACACTGCGTGTTCTTCCAGCCTCTTCATAAGTTCCTCTTCCTTTGTGTCTCTTTTTTCCTTACTCTCTCTTGCTTCGCTTTGCTCCCTATCCTTTCCACTGCTTTCTTCTCTTCCCTTCTCAGCCTCCGCCTCCTTCACCAGCTGGTACAGACGTTCAATTGCGTCTGTGACAGCAGCCTTTATGTCTGTCTTCAGGTTACGCGAGTTGCTTAGGTGGATTTTAGCTTTCGTTAGATGGGCCTTGGCTTCGGCTGTCCTGCTCGCGTAACCTGGTTTCGTACGAGGACTGTGGATTGCCTCGGTCGCAGTGGATTTTTGTTTCTTTGGGCGAGAAGGGGCTGTCTGGGAACTCGGGGGGCGCTGTTGGCTCTCGGGCGTTCGGACTGGTGAGTCCTCCAGGAAACCCACCTCCTCTGGGGTTCCCGAGAGGTCCAACATCCGAGCGCTGCCTTTCGCCGGTGTGCGGAACATATTGCGCAGAGGGACTCTTCTGTGGGGTGTTCCGAGCGGTGTAAAGAGCCACTCGGAAGTCAAGATGTAATCAAAAATATATCTATATCAGGAGTACAGAAGAAAAGAAAAGAAGAAAATAATAATAAATAATCGGGGTGAGGGGAACTATGAGATTTTTCGTAAAAAATCGGATTTTCCCCTCTAGGCCTACCGTGTCAAAAGTTAAAAACAGAATAAATATGTAATATAAGGAAAGAAAAATAAATATATGTTTGTACTCCTGATGTCAAAACTGTAAATATTTGTATATATAAATGTGTATATATATCGTTGTATAATTTTTTGAAGTGTCTAAAATGTTTAAAACAATTGGAATTAAAACCTAGTCCTATACAATTTTGACAGTGGTGTAAAGAGCCACTGCCTGTCTTTTTATTAATTTTAGAGGTATCTGCACCAGAGTCTACTAGAGGATTTTTTAAAGTAAAAAAAATTTTTTCCAGAAATCTGTCTTCTCCACCTAACCTGTGAGTGAAGGGCGGGGGGGAGGGCCTTTTTTTTCAGATTCTACTGAACGGATTTCAGCGAAACTGGTGTCCAGCGATCGGGCTTCGAAAGGCCTTCAAAATGATATATAACCCGCGGGGACGAGAGAGGAGGTGCAGGTAAGATGTCCAAAAAACAGAATTTTTCAACGTTTTTTGCGTCAAAATGGCGCAAAAATTTCAGCAAAAATTTCGAAAAAATTTTGAATGGTACGGCGCGGAAGACCCTACGACACGATACCAAGAAGTCAGCAATCCGAAAAAGGTAAGTAGTTCAAATAAATATTTTTCTATTGTATTAAGCCAAAATTTTTCTAAGTGATTTTCAGTGATTTAGATTTTTGTAAATAGGTCAAAACTTGTATAAATAGTGTTTATTCACTTAGATCTTGTATATAAAATAAATTTGGAATAAAATATTTCGTTTTGAAAAATTTGTTTTGTATGGGTTAGGTTAGGTTAGGTTAGGTTAGGTTAGGTTAGGTTAGGTTAGGTTAGGTTAGGTTAGGTTAGGTTAGGTTAGGTTAGGTTAGGTTAGGTTAGGTTAGGTTAGGTTAGGTTAGGTTAGGTTAGGTTAGGTTAGGTTAGGTTAGGTTAGGTTTTTTTTTTTTTGGGAGTTGAATCCCTTGACTTTATGTTTTTTGTGACTGATGCCAATCTACGCTTCCAACCGCAGTCCTCGCTAATGTATACGGGCGGCCGGGGTCGGTTGCGCAGACATGCTTGACATATGTTTTTATTTATTACTTATTTTACTTTTTACCTTTATAAAACAGACTTATAGATTTTTATAAACATAATTTTTTAACAATTATTACAATTTTGATTGAGACACAATGTTTTGACGAAGATATTAAAATAACAAAGTTTTTATAAGACAAGATAAAATTTTTAGACTTAGAGTAACAATTTTTTTTTTTTTGAGACACAATTTTAAGACAACAAATATATCTACTTATATATTATACAATATATATATATTATAAAGAGTTTTAAGAATTTTTATACCAAATATGTTAATAACGATGAATTTTAAGACGAAAATATGGACGAATTTTAATAATAATTTATAAGAAAAGAAAATCAATTTGAAGCTATTATTTACACCCCATAATCAATTTTACCCTTTACTTGATTCATCATGTACTGGACTGTAGGACAATTGGCAGAGATAGCAGAATGACTTGTGTTAATATTACTATTAGTTTTGACGTTATGTTTAGTACAGTTAAAGCAAACGGGGGTTGTGTTACTGATGATGTGAGGACAATTAGTATTTTGGTGGGTTTTATCGGAGCAGTGCGAACAAGGCCTGCAGTCAGACATACAGTTTTTACTGATATGCCCGAACTGAAGACACTTGTAGCACTGCAGAAACGGTGAGAAGTCCCCTACGAACACCTGCTGGTGATCGACGTTGAGTCTTCCCAGTTGTGTAGCCTCGCGCCAAACCGCTGGGGACACGATAAACACGGCATTATACAGGTTTGGATTGCGGTTATTATTACGCTTAAAGCGTAGCAAAAGGTCGTCAGGTTCTGAAACTAATTGACTAACTGTCGGGTTTTGTTGCAAGATAACGGAAGTTAAGTCCTCAAGCGGAATATCCTTGGACACTCCCTTGAGGATGAGCATGGGTCGCAGCTTTTTGGCTGGCTCAGCTGACACTATTTTGGATTGTTTGAGCTCGTTAAGTGTGTCCTGACATTGGGTTTCATTCAAGAATTCCACCCTGACCTTATTATTGGAGATGATTTTAACACGAGAAGGCGCATACTGTTTATCGCGAAATGAAATGGACTTTTTAAATTTATTAATAGTTTCCTGTTTATTTTCAGGATCTGAAGATTCGAGGGGGGACACTACTATTGCCGGTTTGTATTGAGACTTAGGGGACTTTTCTGGGGGTAGTTTGGATTTATTAGAGGCAACCTGAGCGTATGAAGGAGAAAGCAACTCCTCTTTAATTTCAGCTTTAAACTTGGTCATCTCTTCCCTCATTGCAGAGACCAATTCCTCTCTCAGAACAATGCTATCAACATTTGGAGGAGGAGCAGCCGGTGGATCGGGTGGTGGTTCAAGGGGATAAATATCTGGTTCTAATATGGATGAAAGGTAAATGTCAGATGCTAAACAAATTTCTTCGGCTGCTTCAATTATGTACTTTTTGTTGCCAGAAGTGACGCTCTTGCCTTCACGAATGGCGTTGATGATCTGTCTAGCGAGAGTGTTGATAACATTGTTCATCGAGCGGACGTCTTTAACAGATTTAGCATCAATTGGGAGGGACTTACTGGGAGGTTTCTCTGCCTTTTTAGCTTTCTGTTTGGTTTTGGTTTTAGTTTGTGATGATTCGGGATTTAATTCATCTATTTCATCTGAAGTCATTGCCAACATGAATGCGTCCAGGTCTGGGGAGCTACATCTGCTGTCACTTGCCTGAGCAGGCGCAGATACGGGATTGGTTACATCCGGTTGACTTGTCCCAGCCACCGAAGAGGACTGAGACGAAGTCTTTTTGTTGTTGTTCGGCGGTGATTGGAACATTCTTTTATAGTCCATTTTGCCGCCTGAGGAACCAGTAATGTACCTGCCAAATATTAGCCAAATCTGAGTATAAAAATTTGAACTATTTGATTCTCGTTTACTTGAGTCTGAGAGGATAGGGTGGGGGGGAGGGCCTTTTTTTCAGGTTCTGCGCATCCGATCGCGACAAACGAGGTGTCAATCGACGGGGCTGATGGGGAGCTATGCACAGACACCGGTCTAGTCCAGGTAAGTGGGGGGGTTCGGGAGTTATCCTCGAAAAACCCCAAAAATGTCAAATCCAGTAACTCTTTCGAGTAAATTCGCGCTAAAATGGCGCGCAAAAAATCAGAAAAAATTATTTACATGCAGGATCAATCGACCCTACAAGATGACACAGAATTACGACAAATTAAATCAAAAAAATTTTTTAAGTTTCATACAAAAATTTTCAAAGTTAAAAATACTTAAAATTATAAAAAATTACAAATAATATATACAAAATAGTGTTTGATAACGAAGATAATAATGGTCTTAAACTATATTTAAAATATCCGAGTGATCGGATTAACAGAAGTTTGTGTTTTGGAAGTTCAATTTCCGATACACTATTTCGATACGACAGGACTTAGGTGGATTTCGTCCAATCGAAAATAATTTTTTCTCTTTTTTTCAGGTTCTGCGCATCCGATCGCGACAAACGAGGTGTCAATCGACGGGGCTGATGGGGAGCTATGCACAGACACCGGTCTAGTCCAGGTGAGTGGGGGGGTTCGGGAGTTATCCTCGAAAAACCCCAAAAATGTCAAATCCAGTAACTCTTTCGAGTAAATTCGCGCTAAAATGGCGCGCAAAAAATCAGAAAAAATTATTTACATGCAGGATCAATCGACCCTACAAGATGACACAGAATTACGACAAATTAAATCAAAAAAATTTTTTAAGTTTCATACAAAAATTTTCAAAGTTAAAAATACTTAAAATTATAAAAAATTACAAATAATATATACAAAATAGTGTTTGATAACGAAGATAATAATGGTCTTAAACTATATTTAAAATATCCGAGTGATCGGATTAACAGAAGTTTGTGTTTTGGAAGTTCAATTTCCGATGGTTAGGTTAGGTTAGGTTAGGTTAGGTTAGGTTAGGTTAGGTTAGGTTAGGTTAGGTTAGGTTAGGTTAGGTTAGGTTAGGTTAGGTTAGGTTAGGTTAGGTTAGGTTAGGTTAGGTTAGGTTAGGTTAGGTTAGGTTAGGTTAGGTTAGGTTAGGTTAGGTTAGGTTAGGTTAGGTTAGGTTAGGTTAGGTTAGGTTAGGTTAGGTTAGGTTAGGTTAGGTTAGGTTAGGTTAGGTTAGGTTAGGTTAGGTTAGGTTAGGTTAGGTTAGGTTAGGTTAGGTTAGGTTAGGTTAGGTTAGGTTAGGTTAGGTTAGGTTAGGTTAGGTTAGGTTAGGTTAGGTTAGGTTAGGTTAGGTTAGGTTAGGTTAGGTTAGGTTAGGTTAGGTTAGGTTAGGTTAGGTTAGGTTAGGTTAGGTTAGGTTAGGTTAGGTTAGGTTAGGTTAGGTTAGGTTAGGTTAGGTTAGGTTAGGTTAGGTTAGGTTAGGTTAGGTTAGGTTAGGTTAGGTTAGGTTAGGTTAGGTTAGGTTAGGTTAGGTTAGGTTAGGTTAGGTTAGGTTAGGTTAGGTTAGGTTAGGTTAGGTTAGGTTAGGTTAGGTTAGGTTAGGTTAGGTTAGGTTAGGTTAGGTTAGGTTAGGTTAGGTTAGGTTAGGTTAGGTTAGGTTAGGTTAGGTTAGGTTAGGTTAGGTTAGGTTAGGTTAGGTTAGGTTAGGTTAGGTTAGGTTAGGTTAGGTTAGGTTAGGTTAGGTTAGGTTAGGTTAGGTTAGGTTAGGTTAGGTTAGGTTAGGTTAGGTTAGGTTAGGTTAGGTTAGGTTAGGTTAGGTTAGGTTAGGTTAGGTTAGGTTAGGTTAGGTTAGGTTAGGTTAGGTTAGGTTAGGTTAGGTTAGGTTAGGTTAGGTTAGGTTAGGTTAGGTTAGGTTAGGTTAGGTTAGGTTAGGTTAGGTTAGGTTAGGTTAGGT
>JAJHJA010000629.1:0-143445 GCA_021202915.1 Heliconius himera
GGTTGTGGATTCGATCCCCACTCAAGCAAAATAAATATTTATTTAAATTTATATTTCTATTTCTTCACTCTAGTGTCGAGGCAAAGGGCGGCGTTGAGTTCCACCACTAAACACGTCATGCTTTTAAAATTTTGTGCAAAGTGGGAAACAGTGTGTCTTAACACTAGGTTCCCTCTGCCTACCTTGCTGTGCGTGCGTATTAGATAGTTCTCTGTTTATCGAATTTGTAGAGGCCGACTGCGAAGTGTGTGACTGTAAGCGCGACAGTTGTGTATTCGATTCCCACTCGAGGAATGAAATATGTTATATCTTTAATTTCTCGCTCTGGTAAGGAGGGGAAAGCGTGGCATAAAATTGGTGAAACGAAAGTGTCTTAATGGGAATGAAGTGTCTTAGCACTAGGTTATAAGGCAGTAAGTTGAAACATAACACATAGGTACATACGTTGTAGGTTCATGGTTTTGAGATTGTTCTACTCTACTAAGAATTATTAGCTACTAGAATATACCTAATATTTTATTACAATTGTGATAACTGCTTTACCTATATGAGTAAAATTTAAAAATAAATCAAAAGTATGTTATTTCTTTTTAAAAATAAGTTAAAATGCATCTTGTTACAATTAGTAAGGAACCTAATGTAAGTACTAGCCAATTAAATATCTATTGTTATATTGTACCTGATCTTGAACTACGCCTTCGTTCTTTCCGACACTCTCGCAACATTCATTGACACGTTTTTCTAAATCGGCGAGTCTTTCCATTAGATTTGCAGTCATTGCAGATATTTGACGTGGAACTTCAGATTGTTTTCTTTCTGCTAGAGATATTAAATCTCCGTTTACTCATTAGCAGTCAGACAGCTAGCTAATGTAACTATTGGCTGTAGAAAGCTGAAACTTTGGCATGAAGGTTCCTAGAGGCACTTCTAAGTAGCGTAGGGAAGTAAGGAGGCAAATTTTCTGGTTACTATTACTGGGAGGCCGATTACAGGTAAAACGAACTTTTAAATTTATTTATAGTAAATACGGAATAGAAATAATATGAAAAATGACTCTTACTTAATATCGAATCTTAAGCAACGTATGAAACGATTCGAATTTTGTATAAAGTCCTATATATATTTTATAATCATAGAAAAGCTTTCTATAGATTATTTTATACATAATTTTAGTGAAAATCTTAATAATGAAATTTTAATGTTAAAAACAAATTACCCGAAGGCCGTGGAGTGGGTGGAGTGATAGTTTCAGCTTCAGCGCGTGACGGAGTAGTGGCACCTGTGAATTTTTAAATATTAGTTATACTAGTTCTTATTATAAAATGTATAATAAATATTAATTAATTATTCATGTTAGGTGCATCATTTTATCTATTTACAACTTATGCTGGACTTATATTTATAGACTGTTGATCTTTGTAAACATATCATCATATAAATTTACAATTTTAATAAAATCTATCAAGTAGGAGATGGATTCGCCAAGGGAATTTCGTATCAATTTTAGGACTATCTATGGTCAGGTCAACGGGAAGTACAACTTAGCAAAATTTGTAAAATTAAGTTTGCATGCAAGTATATATTAATTTATTTTATTTGGTCAATGTATATCAATACATTGACTCATATATTCGTTCTATGTCAATTATAAACTTGTGGTAATTTTTTTCTATGAAATATCTAAAATTTTTAATATTCGCATTTTACTACGCTCTCACAGAAATGCCGTATCTTTTGATTGCGTAGATTAAGAAGTTTAACTTTTTCTTTGCTCCAATAGACTGTATATCTAAATATTTAAAATTAATTTCAGCTTGATATCTCCACTCTATCTCCAGATAAATGTTCTTGACAGACGTATAAACGAAAGAGAATGCGATATAGTACGATTCCCTAAAATTTAAATATATCCTATATTAATATAATTAAAGAAATTTATGTATATTAAGAAAATATCAGTACGTAAATCTCCGAATGCGGTAAAAAACGTATTAGTTAAGTTATCCAGGTCTGCTCTTATACGATCTAAGCGTGATTGTATAGCGGCCAACTCTTCAGTGCTTCCCATTTCGTCAATACTTGAAATTTGTTGCGACGGCTCTACAGCAGCTGGCGTTGAAGGACGATGCGCCATGGACGAAGGCGGTGCTAAAGATGACGGCGGTGCTATGGACGACGGAGGTGCCAATACAGATGGTCTGTCGAAAATATAAAATAATTTAAAATCTAATAACTTAGACCATCGTAGCTCATAGTTATGAGTTCGATTTCCACTTGGAGGAATTACCAACTTTTCCCGTTCTGGCAAGACAAAGTGCGGCGTTGAGTTCCGTCACTCGATGTGTTAATTTCCGAGAAAATATCTTGAATTTAAGATACAAATTTCTGAAATTATATTAATCCAATCAACACATAAATATTTAAATTATATGCTATAAGCAATCAACCTGAATAGTCTAATCGTAAAAATAACGAAATTCTTGAATAATCATTTATTTTGATTTCATTTAATTAACTATACAGGGTGAAAGTGTCAGCACCACTTTAAATGGATTTTTAACTACTTTATAAAAGCCTAATACAACTAAAAAATATTTTTTTGCCCAAAAATGAAAAAGTGATTTTTTCAAACAAAATAAATAATAAAATTATTGTTGTAATATAAAACGCCATTTGTCAAGAACGACGCACGCACACATAAACCTATTAAAAGGAAACCGCCGCATACGCCTCATTCCGAAATTGAGTCGTAGGTATTAACGGCAAAGTTCAAAGTTGTATAACCTTTAGTAGTATTTTTGTAGTAGTATGTGTTTACGTAATTGGTATTTATACGTAACTGCGTCACACGAAATATAGGTATGGATAAAAATAGTGAAATGAAAAAAAAATCCTACGTCTAAACTGTTGAGGTATCTTGATTAATTTCCTTCGGTATAGGTTTAAAATATTTTATCCTATATGTATGCTGTCCCCGTAAAAGGAGCGCTGACACTTCCACCCTGTATACATATTATAATAAGGGAAGTCCTCGGTTGATCTTCGACTTGACCAAAGATACTTGAGAAAGGTCACATAAAAAGCAATAGGTCTCCCCGGAGGGCATGTATGAAGAGGTTCATGACAGTGGACGAAGCGAAACAGTTATGCAAACAGAGTAGTGTTTGGTGCTCCGTTCTCTCTGACTACCTCGCTAGAGATACAACGTAAAAGTAAGTAATTAAGTTATTATATATTCTATAAAGTCTTACTCTATGGCTGAACGCTGTTGTAAATCTTCTAAAGTCGTGGAACTCGTTAACACGTCTTGGACCAGTGAGCTGAGTTTAGCGATACCAGTTTCAGCTGCTTCTAATCTTGACGACACATTTAAATTTGTCCACATGTCGGTTATGGCCTTTAGATTTGTTTGTGATCTGTGAACATACTTTAAACCTGAATACATATCTGTATATATATATTGGGTGTATTTTTTTTATATATTTATGATTTTTATATATTTGGCCTTTTTTTTACTAGTGAAGTGCTAGTGCCTACGACGCGCCGACCGAGGGTCCTGTACTAATTTCATTATTGTAAGTCAACGGGAAGTACAATTTATATAAGTTTTATGGGTCTTGTATGAATTTTGTATGAAATAATCTATAAACATAAATATATAAACTTGAAATAAGTGTCAGCAATCAAACGATCTATAAGAATGTTATCTTATACTATCATAAATTTACTTGTAATTTATGTATTCCTGTTCGCTTATTGTAGTCACTTGGTATAGTAAAGTAATTGTCAACAAATAATAACGTGCTTAATAATATTATATAGATATTAAACAGTCACAGAAAAATAACATTGCTAGATCATTTCAAATTTCAAGTATCCAATTATTTATACCTCACTTCCTCTAAAATTTCTTCATTTTTCGGCATAACACCGTATACACGATTTTTTAAGTCTTCAACAGCGCTTTCAAGAATGTTAAATTTGCTTATCGTGACCAGAGACAATCTTTCTGTTGATCCGATTTCACGAGGCATAGGAACTGGAGGAGAGTGTGTGCGTGGACCACGACCTGAATTTTTCTCGTATTAAATATCATTAATTATAATAACTATATTGTATAGTCTTTGTTCTTTAAATAGCTTCTACTAACTACTAGTAGATAACTAGTGCGTTGTTGCGCAGCGGTAACGCGATAGTCACCATTTCGCTTTCCTCTTGGGGAATATTATGTTCGTTTCTTAAGACTGGCAACAATACAAAGCGCAGCGTTGTGTTCCGCTACTGAACACGGAATATAGAAAATAGACATCAAGATAACCAACTACCAAAATTATGATGTCGTCAAGGTAGGGGACTGGACTTTACCTTTAAACAGATATTGTCGTGTAAATGTTGTTTTATTTTGTTATTAGTAAACTTTATGGGGTGTGTACGGTCCATCCGGCTCCCCCCTACATTCATGCTCAGCGTATATTTAATTTATTTCCATTTATCTAGACTACACCACCCTACACTCTATAGAGGACTTTAGGTTCTGCCACTGAACAATCAGTGTCTATAAAATACTATTTACACATATTATTATGTTTACCTTTAGCTGGTGTTTTCTTTATTCGTTCCACTGTAATAAATAAAAAAATATTTTAAAATAATTTCAAATGTCTTAAAATTATAACATGTATTCATTTAGGAGTGGTCTTTCGCTATCTTTTTTCTTGACTTATCTATAAAAGGTGGAAGTGTCAGCACCACTTTAAATTAATACAATATTTTTTTTTCAAAAAAATTAAGAACTTTTAGTGTTTTTTTTTTCAAACAAAATAAATAATAAAATTATCGTTGTAAAATAAAACGCCATTTGTCAAGAACGACGCGACGCACGCAGACATAAATCTATCAAAGTGAAACCACCGCAAACGGCAAAGTTCAAACTTGTTTAACGGCTAGTAATATTTTTGTAGTAGTATGTGTTTACGTTATTGGTATCTATGCGTAACTGCGTCACACGAAATACAGATCGTGAAATAAAAAGAAAATTCTATATGACACTTCCACAATGTATAATCAAATAGACGAAAATAAAATGTAATTAATTGTCTAACCAACTAAGATTGTATCCTGGTCAGGTGGACGCGGGGGTGCAGGAGCTGAAATCAAGAGTAACTAAATTATGTAGAGAGTTATCAATGATTATAAAAAAAAATCAAATCAGCTTCACGCTGTATCCCGCACACAGCAGGGTAGGCAGAGGGAACCTAGTGTTAAGACACTCCGTTTCCCACTTTCTGCCGAATTCTGGAGGCATTGCGTGTTGAATGGCAGAACTCAACGCCGCGCTTAACCTCGACACCAGAGCGAAGAAATGGAAATATAAATTTAGGTAAATATTTCATCTCCTCGAGTGGGGATCGAACCCACAATCAGCCGGTTTTACAGTCACACTTCGTGCCGCTCGGCCCGACTGGCCTCAATGATTATGATTTCATTAATACAACTTGATAATTTAATAGTAAAAGAAACTTACAAACTTCGGCCTTTATTAATTTTTTCTCTTCCGGAGTCTAAAATAGGAAAATTAAAATATAATTACTATAATAGATAGGTTAACTAGCACAAAGTAGTTCTGATATATTTTCAACTATTAAATCGTTAGGAAGGAAGGTAAAATTAATCATCCGTATAAAGTACAATGGATTTTGAGTTTCCACCGTGGCTGCCCACCGGTGCGTGAACCTTAAAATAAGCTAATACGTAAAACAAATTTCCCATCAATAAAGCAAAAGTTGTTCGACCTTTACAAATTGTTCGAAATAACTGAATCGTTACAATTAACAAGTCATTCAGAAAGGATAAAAAAAATCTAATCAGTTAGAGTGCCTTTGAATGTTGAAAATTGAAATCGTAATGGTACAGCGGTTTTTTTTGCGTGTTACGTACGTATGTAGCTGGTTACGGCTTCAAGTTCCGGAAAAGGTAAATGCTTGTATTGGAGCTGATCACCTTCCTTTCCTTGCTCTTTATGTAGTATCAATATCTGAATTTTGAGGCCAGTCGTGCCGCAGCGGCACGAAGTGTGACTGTAAAACCGACTGGTTGTGGGTTCGATTTCCACTGGAAGAGATGAAATATTTACTTAAATTTATATTTCCATTTCTTCGCTCTGGTGTCGAGGCAAAGCGCGGCGTTGAGTTCTGCCACTCAACACGCAATGCCTCCAGAATTCAGCAGAAAGTGGGAAACGGAGTGTCTTAACACTAGGTTCCACCTACCCTTTTGTGTACGGGATACAGCGTGAAGCTGATTTATTTATTTTTAATATGTGAATACAGACCGACTAACCTTGCAAAGTACTCATATAGATTTAAATCGCAATAGCTTTGAGAATTCGACAGCTGCATTGGTTAGAAATATATAAAATATAAACTTTAAACGCAATTACGACTGCACGGATCAAAAATAAATTCATTTCATAAATCCGGATTATCCGATTGTGAACATTTTACCGTGCACAACAATTTTGTGTCGTGTAAGCGAAAGCGACTACAGCGTGAACGAATAATCTATTTAGGTCTTATATTATATTATTAATAGTTATAAAATTATACCTATTATAAGAGATTATTGTGAATTTACACCTTAAACAAATTATTTTGTGGTAGGAGAGATCGGGGGAGACCTCGGTTGACCTTTGAAAACACAGTATCAAAGATACTGGAGGAAGGTCACGTAAAAAGCGTGAGGACCCTCCGGAGGGCATATATGAAGAGGTTGATGACAGCGGACGAGGCGAAAGAGGTATGTAGAGACCGTAGCGTTTGGCGCTCCGTTCTCTCTGACTACCCCGCTAGGGATAAAGCGTGAAGCTAAGTAAGTAAGTAAGTAACAAATTATTTAAATATAAATGTTTTTTTTTTCAACACATTAAGGCTGCGATGTACATCGCCATCAGCATTTCGAATTTTTATTTTACTCTTTAAAGTGATATTTACATAAAGATATAAAATACTTTTAATAATTTTATACATTTCATAAAAAAAACCATCGAATACTTAGGAAATATCAAATTGGTATTATACTTCCACGCGTTCCTGAGAAAAGGGTCTTGACAGACGGACGGACCGACGGACAAAAAAGTGATCCTATTATTTCCCTTCGAGGTACGAAGCCATACAAATTAATAAACATATTCCGTTCGAATTCTAATAATAGCTGAGACATTTGTTTAGTGAGCAGCGGAACTTAACGCCACATTTAGTCTGCGAGAGCGAGAAAATGTAAATAATAAATTCCTTCTAGTGGGGACCGAATCAGCAACCATCGCGCTTGCATGCAGCCCTGTTCCACTGCGTCACCATGGCACAATTGAAATATCAGTTGAAAATGTTACTTTTGTTTAGTTATTTAATTTCAGAGGAGGACGTTAATTTAGACTTATGTAGAGGTAAAGTATATCGCATAGTTTTAATTTAGTTTAGTAAATATAGTATAATTTACATATATAAGAAAGCTAGGAAGACCCCCGAAAAGATGGAATGAGTATCTAAAAGTAGTTGCGGGTACATTGTGGGTACTTTGGGGGAGGCGTATGCTGAGGCAAAACAATAAATCAGCTTCACGCTGTATCCCGCACACACCAGGGTAGGCAGAGGGAACCTAGTGTTAAGATATTCCTTTCCCCACTTTCCGCCGAATTTTTCGAGGTATTACGTTTTAACGCGAGCGCGAGAGCGAAGAAATAAAAATATAAATACATTCCCTCGAGTGGAGGGGTGTGTGGGGTGGAGTGTGGGTTCGATCGGACCCACAACCATCACGTTACAGTCACACCCTGTGAATCTGGGCCACGACAGCCTCGGATTAATATTATTATGATTATATGATAATATTAACATTTTCATCCGTGTCCACTATATATTCATTGATGGTGACAGTGCGAACGTTCTCCTTCCCAGGGGGCAGCACCGCCGCACTGCCCCGCAGCTCCACGGGCTTGTCCGCCACACGCATCTGTTGTGCGAGACAGTGTAGTACTGTGTGCAGCATACCGAAATCCACAACGCCCACCTTTAATAATATCATATTTTGGCATTAATAATAAATATTAGGATTATTAATAAATAGAAGCCAGTCGTGGCACAGGGGCACAAGCGTGTGGCTGTGAACGCGACAGGTTGTGGGTTCAATTGCCATTCGAGGAAATTAAATGTTTAATATTTTCATTTCTTCGCTCTGGAGTCGAGGCAAAGCGAGCGTTTGAATTCCGCCACTCAATACAAAATGCGTCAAGAAGTCGGCGGAAAGAGGGTAGCGGAGTGTCTTAACACTAGAAAAAAATTTATGAAATATATTAATGAAGTTAAGCACCTAGAACTTTTATAATAATATTTGTTTGAACTTTCATATAAGACAATGATATGTCAATGTATAACGTAGACCTTAACCTATATTTTACATCTCAAAGGATAAATATTAAATTCTTAACATTTTTTTTATTTGGAATAAATTAAAATAAATAAAGACAGAGATCAGTCGTGGCGCAAGGGCACACGCGTGTTAGTGTAAACGCGTCAGGTAGAAGGTTCAATTCCTACTTGAGGAAATTAAATATTAAATATTTTCTTTTCCTCTCTCGTGGTATTGAGGATTGTGTTAAGGGGGACGAAGCGTCTTAGGAGTAGGTTCCCAGGTTCCTCCTGCCTATCTTTCTAGGTGCGGGATACAGCGTGAAGCCAAAAAATATATGTAAGTATCTAATAGCGATTACATTTTCCTAATTTGGAGATTATATATTTGGAATTATATTTAAATTGTCATTACCTCCGGTGTACCAATAGCAAGATCAATCATATCACCAATATTCAAAAGAGAAGCAGTTAATTCTAAAAATAAATAATAATTGATAAATAAATAAATATATAACTGATATAAAGTAATTATATGAATATTATTAGTTTTTATTAGCTGCAATAAAAATAGTTTAACCTGTCTAACGTATATAGGTTAAATAATTTTCATTGACGCCATTTTACTTATTTTACACACCTGCCATTTTTGCCCAAAAATATAATACTCAAAAATATTAAAATAAATTAAATAATTCAAAATACTATTTTATAAAGTATCGGTTGCAACATATTTGCTGTAAATATGAAAAGTGACAGACGATAGCTATATTGTTACGTCAATGCATATTATTGATTTATAAGCAAAAAGATTTAATAGCTTTGTTTGTTTTTTATACTATAATTTTATTATTTCGGAGCCGAATGCACGCGGATGATATGACAGGAAAATATTACTGTAGAAATATTTTGTAACAACACTTCATAAAAGATAGTCATAATTATTCTTCTTATTAATCTAGGTGAGGCCAGTCGTGGCGCAGCGGCACGAGGTGTGACTGCAAAACCGACTGGTTGTGGGTTCGATCCCCACTCGAGGAGATGAAATATTTACTTAAATTTATATTTCCATTTCTTCGCTCTGGTGTCGAGGTTAAGCGCGGCGTTGAGTTCTGCCATTTAACACGTCTCCAGAATTCGGCGGAAAGTGGAAAACGGAGTGCCTTAACACTAGGTTCCCTCTATCTACCCTGCTGTGTGCGGGATACAGCGTGAAGCTAATTTATTTTTTTAATTTTATTTAGGTACAATTGGTTCATGTTTTTTATAATTTAATACCAATAAATGGAGAAAATGGAGAATCATTCTTGAGTGTTTATTATTTGTATTCTATACCTATATTTTTAATCAGCCTTAAAAAAACTTTGAAAAACAATTAATAGAAAACTTTTAGGCAAATTAAAACGTTAAAAGAAGACAAGTGAAAATAATTTAAGCAAACAAAAAAATTGTAAGAACTTGAGTATTAATTGTCTATTTCTCTCCAATAATAACAGAAATTGTTCTTGATCACATACATAAATATCAAACAGCTGATAACCTCCTTTTTTCGAATACGGTTAAAAATAGTCACTGGTATTAATATTCTATACCATTGACTATTTTATACGGAAAAATTATCGAATCTAGTCCGAGGTCTCACTGTCAATGTTAGCCGAATCAAAGTTACCCAGATTGACTTTACTTCTATTGAGAATTAAATTATATTTTTTTAAGCTTCACGTTGTATCCTGTATAATGCAGGCAGAGATAACATAGTGTTAAGACACTCCGTTCCGCGCTTTCTACCAACTTTTTCGATGCATTGCGCATTGAGTGGCGGTACTCGTGATTAACGCCGCGCTTTGCCGCGTTACCAGAGCGAAGAATAATAATTCATTTCCCCGTAAGGGAATCGAACCCACAACCGTGGCGTTACAGTCACACCTCTGCCCCCTGCGCTACGATGCTCAGCGAAAATTATTATTAGTTAACCTACGGAATTAGCTGTGAACACAAACTTAGAAATAAAATAAAGTGAAAGGTTCACCTGCGTATTGTAAGGGGCTGTAATATATAAGTCTAATAAGAACTTCCATGCAAGTACTGAGCGACGACAACGCGCAAACAGGATGCTCAAAGAGGCAGGTGTACTCAGAAACCTTCGGGTGGTCGATTTAACTTTCACTAAGCGGTGTACAAACTTGGGCACTTATTTTTTTTATTTTATGAACTTTATTAAAAAAAATTAAGAGAAAAGATTTTAAACGATTTTTTTTTAAAAAACTGTTTTAATTTATAAATTATGTATAGTTTTTTTATATTGGATTTTTTTTTTATTTTATTAAGAGGCCGACGTACTATCAATTAATAATACTTATTTTTTCCAAATTGGGCAGGTTATACAGTACCCAAGTTGAGGGCCCGAGAAAATGAAATATTTAATATTCGTATTTCTTTACTCTGTCTGTGTCGAGGTAAATTCCGCCACTCACCACGCAATGCGTCCAGAACTCGGCGGAAATGAGGAACGAAAGTGTCTTAACACAAGCTTCCTAGGTTCCCTTTCCCTGCTCTGCTAAGTGTGCAATATAGCTTGAAGATGATAAAAAGGAAGAAAAAAATATACAAAAGATTTTATTTTGTCCTATAACTAGCTGTATTTTTCAGGACGATACTTCTTTAGTACTGTTTGTTATGTTTACGCATGTGATTATTGCTAGTATCATAATCGTGCACTAGCCATTATTACTTGTTGAATATGTTCATTAAGAGAACTCTCGTTTTGTTTGTCAAAGAAGTCTCCTTACAAGCAACTTAGAAATTTATTACATCTACAGAAACGCGTACGTACATTTTTGTATATTTACATGAGCATTCGGCATTAGAAGATTCGAATCCAGAATACGTAATTAAAGGCTGGGAACGCACCTGTAGCGTTTGTAGCGTGGTGGGCGGCGGTGTAAACTTACCATATACCATTCAGGTGACCCATACGCAACTAATTGTATCATATACATACGTTACACATTTTTTTTAGCTTTACGCTGTATCCAGCACATAGAAGAATAGACAGAGGGAACCTAGTGTTAAGATACTCTGTTTCCATTAAGACACTTCCGCTCCTCACTTTCCGCTGAATTCCGGAGGCATTGCATGTTGTTTGGCGGAACTCAATTCTGTGTTTTTTGTATCTCTACCAGAACGAAGAAATAAAAATACTAAATACATACATATATATCTATATCGTTTCGTTGAATGGGAATCAAACCCAAAATCTGCTGCATTTACAGTCGCACACTTGTACCGGTACTCTACAACCGGCCTCTGTTATATAAAAATAACCAGATTATATGACGATTTTCAACGAAACCACAGACATTCGACAACCGCATTTAGAGTTCTAAATCTGATAAATCTAATGAATATTATCAAACATCAAGATGAACTCGATTCGCCATCTAGAAGTCAATTTATTAATAACTAATGACAAGAAATTCTTGATACGCCGCGTCGTCTAGAAGACGAGTTATTGACGACCTATTAATGATTTAACTAATCTTACTAAATATATAAATGTCAAATTTAATATGTTTGTAATATGAATATTTGAGATCGTCGTGGCGCAGGGGCACAAAGTGTGACTGTAAAACCGACTGGCTGTGTTCGATCCCCACTCGAGGAGATGAAATATTTACTTAAATTTATATTTCCATTTCTTTGCTCTGGTCTCGAGGCAAAGCAAGACGTTGAGTTCTGCCACTTAACACGCAATGCCTCTAGAATTCAGCAGAAAGTGAGGAACGGAGTATCTTAACAGTAGGTTCCCTCTGCCTACCCTACTGTATACGGAATACAGCGTGATGCTGATTTTTATGAATATTTGATGCCGGCGCAGGGGCACAAGGGTGTGACTTTTATGCAATGTTTATGAGTTCGATTCACACTCGGCGAAATGAATTATTATTTATTACTATTTTCATATAATTTCATTTCATGGCAACAACGAGTTCCGCCTCTCAACGCGTAATGCCTCGAAAATTCAGCGGTAAGGGGGGTAACGGAGTGTCTTTACACTAGGTTGCATCTGCCTACCCTGTGATATGCGGAATACAGAGAAAAAAAAAGAAAAAAAAATCATTTTCTTTACGCACAAGGTTCATAAACATAATTCTTAGTTTATAGATACTCGTACATCCTCGTCACCGTAATGCACTACTGATGTCACTTTTCGAGGAAAACTTATCAACATATGACGGTGTGCTGTTAGATAAAATATATTACTAGTTAATAGAATTTACTGATAAAACACACCTAACGCTAAAGTTATTCTGTTTTAATAAAATACAAATATATTACAGTTAAATAAATAAATCAGCTTCATGCTGTATCCCGCACACAGCAGGGTAGGCAGAGGGAACTTAGTGTTAAGGCACTCCGTTCCCCACTTTCTGCCGAATTCTGGAGGTATTGCGTGTTGAGGGGCAGAACTCAACGTCGCGCTTAACCTCGACACCAGAGCGAAGAAATGGAAATATAAATTTAAGTAAATATTTCATCTCCTCGAGTGGGGATCGAACCCACAACCAGTCGGTTTTACAGTCACAGTTCGTGCCGCTGCGCCACGACTGGCCTCAATATATTACAAATTCCATAATTTGTTAATTTCATACATAAAAACGTATAACGTTACGTACGTATGTAGAAACGTACAAAAATGAACTTAACGAAACTCGAACCTGTGCCTCTTGGAACTGTTCATGCGCTTGGAAGGTCTCAAAAACAGAAACAAACAGCATAAAAAAAACCAAGCATAATAATTTGGAATTTTGTTTGTTGAAATAATGTCATTACTAAAATATGATGGCCATGTTGTACAATGAAAAATTACGTTTTTATTATATAGTCTACATTTTCTATGACATTCCATTCTACAAATACTCAATACATCATCGGTCATGATGCAATGTTAACATGATCAACTAAAAAGTCTAACTTAATCTAATTTTATCAATTCAAGAAAGATAAATCAAAATAACTATTTTTTTTTCACAAGTTTTTCTTTTCTTTTTGACAATATGGCACCTGTTGTGGTGAAATTTTATTATTTTCATGTGTTTCGAGTGATTCTCTCAGGTAAGACGAATCGATTGACGTAAGAAATATCAAAATAGGTCAAGTCGTTTGTTGTTTACATCGCCTTCCTTTGCATCTTGCTGTGTTACTCCTACGTAGATGAAGCTCATTACTTGGTTCTATAGATGATTGATTAATTATTAAATAATATATAATTCATACATTTCCATAAGAATTATTATTAAGAATGAAAAAGAAAGGAGCTATATACTGTATGTGTACAGTATATAGGTTCCATCTTTAATAATAGGTAAAATACCTAAGAAAAATAATAAAAAAATATCCATTTTAATATCAGTTTTTTAAGAAACTCTTTATTATTCCAACCACCAGATAAAAGTAAGTAGTAAGCAAAGTTAAAAGAGGAAAATAGTTTTCTTTATAAACCGTTACGAACTGAGTGCTTTGCCATGTTGCCCCTTAAGTCGTAGGGTTGATTTAAGATATAAAAATGCTTATGACAAGTGGGTGGGTGATATCTAACCTATATTGAATAAACACATTTTTTTTATTTGAACAGAATTTTTAACGAGATCATATCGAATTCATTTCAATTTTAATATAGAGCTTGTCCTTAAAAATTGTCCTTCAAAAAATCGTACAAAATGGAGCAATAACTATGCATAAATGCTTGTAACTTTTAATTGCATTGCGTTAAAAGCTTGATTTTTTCTGTCGTTCAAAGTACCGTTGACTTGAATATTTGATAATAATTTCGGCTTGATAACTCCACGTGATCTCGAGATAATCGGTCTTGACAGACGGACAGTCGCACAACAAATGGTTAGGTCTCTTTCTTTTTGAGGCTCGGAACCCTAAAAATATTTGTTAGGTCAGTAAAACGTAAGTAAAGATACTTACTTCTCAGGTAACAATGTGCTACTAAACAAGATGAAACGTACATTATTATAACTAGTTTGGACATCGATATATTCGACTTGTTCAGCTAAGACACCCCTTTGTTATCACTGCTAACAACGGAGCCTTTCATTTGCACAAGAATATTGTATCTGTGAAGGATAATCCTTGGTAGCATAACAGCGATGTTGCCTCAACAGCACAATAGGGAGGGCAAACAAACCGAGAAGTTTCTTTACTTTGCATCCATAAATATTGACGTAGGATGTACACCGAGATAAACCACGAAAATAACCAGTAAATTGAATCGGAATATATGGTTTGGAAACCTCACTTGGTTTGTATCAGTTGTTACATACAGGTGGGGTGTTAAAATCTCATTGTTTATACATTCGTTATCATCGGGGCGCCAGTTTCTTGGCTCGGATCACGCTAGAATAGTAAGATTGGTTCCCACTGCAATTTCTCAGATTTTGAATGATAGATAATGTATCCAAATTACAGGTTGCGGCGTGCGAACGGCTCGAACTTTTAGAGTTTAAGCGGTGCGTGAGAGTATTTAAACTAAAGCAACGCACTCCGCTGCTCTGGATGTCAATGCAGCCCGATAAAGGAAGACCCTGCATACCTGTCTGCGTATAGAGTGCTATTTAGTTTGGTTTGGAGTTTCGCCGAAATGTTTGGATCCTTATTTTTTTAAGCGGCAGGTGACCGGTTGCGCGAGCGGGATGGCTGTTCTGGCGGTGGCGTGTACGAAAGCTCGAGAGTCGGGAATTCAGAGATACATGCAGTCTTGCGTCGGCACGGCCAGCCGCCGACCGCCTCGCGCACTTGGACCATTAGTCACGCCTCAACGTCAACTTTACGTACGTCGATATAACGCGATAAACATTTGTTTCGAACGATTCTGTTGTTTATAATTTATCACTATAATAGTTTCTGTGATTTAAAACTGGAAATACATTTGAAATTTCTTCGTGTTACTTAGTTTGTGAAAAGTATAGTTATTTAGTGCATGCAAGCGGTGAATCCTGCTGCACCTTCCGTAGTGGTAAGATATTTATTATTTCGAAAAATATTCTATAGAAGAATTATGTGGGTTGTTTCTAAGGTGACGATGGATGGTCTCACTTATTATCTCTAATGAATAGATAAGATATGCGTGGTCTTTGGCGGTAGTTAAGTATTTCGAAACCAAAACCACCACTTTATTAAGGAGTTATTAACGGTATTACATAAATTAGTAAATATTAAGGAATTTCCACAATCTTTTGTTGTAAGAAATAGTTATTTTTATACATTTAATAAGAACTAGGAGATTTGTTCCGAAATTTACCGGAACGTAACTGGCCTTTCGGAATGTTATTAAAGATATCCATCTTTACATATATACCTAATGCTAAATATTTTTTTGTTTTATTAGGAAGAATATTTTATATAAAATATTTTTTTTTATTTCCATTATTATTACTAATCGTAAACAATTAACATATAAATTTTTAAACGAATAACTTATTTTAATTAGCAGGAAATATATATTTTTATATTTTATATAGATGTTTATATTAATATAAGATCATTCACGGTGTATTTTTTGAGAATCATTAAATAATAATATAAATTTAAATCTTTAACATATACTAAGTTCGGTACATATGTAAGTACCTAACTTACATATGTACCCAACGTAGAAAGTTATATATGAAAATGTCTAAGTAAACTTTCCTTTAGTAAAAGCTAAAACTGGGGTAATAACAACATGAAATAATGTAATAAAATTATTATAACAGTTCTAGTTTAATTTACATAAGGAACCTGCGATAGTATCCAGTAAATTAATAAATCAGCTTCACGCTGTATCCCGCACACAGCAGGGTAGGCAGAGGGAACCTAGTGAGAGCGTGTTGAGTGGTAGAAAACGTTAAAAAGTTATTGTTTATCGTTTAGGTTATATGAAGAACTTATTAAAAATTCAAAATATTTCGTTTCTGTGCTAGGCGTAGGACCATAGCGTGTGTGTGTGCGTGTATTTATACTATATATTTTTTAGGAAGTAAACAGTAGAAGAGAAGGTTATTTAGTTAGGTCTCTTAGACCAACTCCATTTGAACAAAGCAAACTGACTTTGTAGTAGTAGGTAGTATATCTTACCTACCGTAACATACCGTAACATACCGTAATTAAAAATATTACAATACAATAAATTTAAATATCATAAACAATGAATTTCAAGGGAATATTTTTTTTCAGCTTGACGCTGTATCCTGCATATAAAGCGAGCCTAGTGTTAAGACACTCCGTTCCCCAATTTCCGCCGATGTCTGTAGGCACTGTGTGTTACAAACACAGCTATTTCTTTTTATTTACTAATGTAGTATGTCTCTAGGATATCTATGTATATAGGATATATATGTTTAATTGTATATGTAGCTATTTATGTATTTGGATATTATGTGTCTTCTTTATATTCTTTTTTAATTATTACCCTCTCTGTTTGAAAACTGCACTGTATTCTCTTCCCGCTGTATGACAATCATATCCACTTCCAGTTGGCTGGAAGAGATTTCTTTTAGAAATAAGCCCACCATTGCTCACTAATATTTTTAATTTTTTTATTACCTGTATGTGTTTTATTTAAAGTGTAATAAAGAATATAATAATATTTGCCCCTGCGCCATGACTGCTCTCAAACATAAAATAATTTTATACAAATCATTTTAAATATTTCACATACCAACATAATGTAAATATCTATTTTTTAATGGGGGACATGGTATCACCGTCCACTGTCCCATGTCGAATCATCGTGGGGTCCTACAAAGGGCACAATGGGTCCGATTGAATGACAATGGTACACGGTCCGGCGCTCTGCTGCACCATGAAGTAAAAACCGGTCAACTTGCAATTGATTTTTTTTTGTAGGCGAAATGCTAACTGTAATCGAAACAATCAAATATGAAAGTACTGTTGTAAATTCCCTTTATAATATAATTTTGGTATATTTTGGATGAATATGTTTGAATGTGGAATCGTATTATCAGTTTGGTCAGACAAGGTTTGGCGTTATATTGGGAACAGCGACCAATCACACAAATGGGCAGAAAATGGGCAGGGAATGGGCGCTGTAATAGGGGCAGGGTGGCCCGTGGCTACACCAGAATATTCTTGTGCCCACCCCAGAACTTTAACTTGTAAAAAAATCATCCTGTTAAAAAAAACATTACGAGAACGGTTCTGCTCAAAGCTCCCCCTGGAAAATATATCTAGATACGCTCATGGCGAGAAGCTAATAATTAGTATCTTAATATTAGGTTCCCTGTGTTTGTACCGCAGAAACGAAATTAACGGCGATATATTAAGGAAAACATTTTAAGTATTTTTTTTTAATATCTGACGAAAGATTTACTTTGAACTCCTCTGACTAAACAAGCTGATCTTTTGAGATGTAGATATTTTTAGCTTTGTTGCTACTTTAACAACTAAACTTAAGATTGATGGTAAATATTGAATAAAATTTCTTATTAACACTTGTGTAGCAGAATTAATCGTGAAGAAATATAGGTTTTTTATAATTATCTAAATATATAGTATTGTGTACTGTGTAGTCTATTTTAATTAAATAGGTTGTTATAAATTTTTAAATGAAAAATATGAAACAGATTTCTATAATACATTAAGCTTTGCTCAATATTATATATATTTTAGTATATTACTGCGCTTTTATATACAGGTATTTTTTGTTTGCGTTGAAAATAATTGAACTCGGAGGAAATATAAGTGCTGAGTGCTAAAACATAGCTTTATTTAATTACTTTGGAATACTTAATTTTTTGTACTATTAACTAAATCCACTAGTATCTTTTTGAGAGAATTTATATTATATTATTTTAAAATTATTTTAAAGCAGATTTACATTTTTAATTTATTTTAGCTTCACTCTGCATCCCGCACATAGCAGGCTAAGAAGAGAGAATATGGGACTCTAGTGTTATGCTATTCCGTTTCCGCCAAATTCTCATGGCATTGTGTGTTGAGTGGCGGAACTTAGCATCGCTCATGTTGGAGGAGCGATGAAAATTAAAATAATAAAAATGTCATTCTCCCGACTGGGAATAGAACGCAAAACCGTCGCGTTTACAGCCACACGCTTGTGCCCCTGTTCCACGACAGCCTCAAATCATAAGATCAATCTAATTCAATATTAGGTATACTTAAATACTAAAACTAGACTAAATTTTATTGCTTTGTGAAAAATTAAAGCCAACAAAGGGCTGCTAAGAGCTGCTGTTTTAAAGTTTCATACCTATATGTCAAATGGAAGATCATAAATTCGTTCTCTAGTATTAAAGTTCGTTGAATTAATAATTTATATGACACTAGCGGCCCGCCCACGGCTTCGCCCGCTTAAAATACATGATTATTTAATAAGCAGAATTGATTGACAACTATAATAAATAAATAAATCAGCTTCACGCTGTATTCCGCACACAGCAGAGTAGGCAGAGGGAACCTAGTGTTAAGACACTCCGTTCCCCACTTTCTGCCGAATTCTGGAGGCATTGCGTGTTGAGTGGCAGAACTCAACGCCGCGCTTAACCTTGACACCAGAGCGAAGAAATGGAAATATAAATTTAAGTAAATATTTCATCTCCTCGAGTGGGGATCGAACCCACAACCAGTCGGTTTTGCAGTCACACCTCGTGCCGCTGCGCCACAACTGGCCTCACACCCTATAATAGAATGACAAACAAATATAAAGACAACATACAACAACATATATAATATAAAGACAACTATAATGACTTCTAATATGATTTTTTGTTACTTTAATCTGTAATATTCTATTATGATTTTTTTACGACATTATCGTAACTTCTGTAAGAATTTTTGATTATTTCGAACTAAAAAATATGACCAATGTCGATATTTGATATTCATAAAATATACATAAAGCTAATTATTTATTACATATATATTTTTGTAACATTACGTTCTTTTTACCTATGTTATGTTTTTTAAAGCTCTGTTAAATGTGCTGACGTCACTTAATAATTTAATGTACTGCTTCAGAAACAGCCTTAAATGTAAAATTATTGATTTGGTTAAGGATTCATAATATTCTTTGTAAAATAACTGTAATGTTTGCATATTAACTCCTGTTTGCATATTATTAGATAAATGAATAATTGGTAAATATGTAGTTATTACAGAGAACACGTAGAAAGGATGTTTTTAGACATTTTTATATAGATTTATTTCAAACGAACGAACGAACCAAAAAATCTATGTATT
Source organism: Heliconius himera (assembly GCA_021202915.1). Lineage (NCBI taxonomy): Eukaryota > Metazoa > Arthropoda > Insecta > Lepidoptera > Nymphalidae > Heliconius > Heliconius himera. Next base: position 19,668 of record JAJHJA010000629.1, read on the forward strand.
TACTTGATATTTCTTTGAAGATCAAATCGTTCTTTATCTCTGTGTTGAATTAATTACGATTTAAACTTCACTGTTATGATTTATGAAGGTAACCTCTACTAACAATTCAATTTTGTTTACTTAAAATAAATAAATCAGCTTCACGCTGTATCCCGCACATAGCAGGGTAGGCAGAGGGAACCTAGTGTTAAGACACTCCGTTCCCCACTTTCTGCCGAATTCTGGAGGCATTGCTTGTTGAGTGGCAGAACTCAACGCCGCGCTTAACTTCGACACCAGAGCGAAGAAATGGAAATATAAGTTTAAGTTAATATTTCATCTCCTCGAGTGGGGATCGAACCCACAACCAGTCGGTTTTACAGTCACACTTCTTGCCGCTGCGCCACGACTGGCCTTGTTTACTTTATTGTATAAAATATTGTATAATAGTGCTTCAAAAATATATATTTTTATCAACAGTCATATAATCAAGACGTTTCGAATGTCATTCTTTAGCCAGGAATCTTACCAGCGCTATTACTGTATAACATTCGCAGGCAAATGACGATAACTTTTTTTTAATGAACCGATTTTGATGAACCAAACTTTAGTACCTAAGTTGAGTTAAAACAAAGCAATTGGTGAAACTTTTAAGTTAATCGGTTCAGTACTTTCAGAGAAAAATGTGGACAAAAATATGTCGACAGACAGACAGACAGACAGACAAGAAATTCAAAAAAAATCTTTTTGCTTTCTATTATTCTTTTTAAGTGTCCCTCTATCCATTTCAGTCAAAATTACTAAATGTACAGACAAAATATTTTTACTGTCTTATTATATATAGAGAAAAAGAGAAAATAATATATAATAATAGTGCTTCAAAAATATATATTTTTATCAACAATCATATAACCCAGACGTTTCGAACGTCATTCTTTAGCCAGGGTCATACCAGCGCGATTTCTATATAACATTCGCTGGCAAGCTAATGCCTTGAGTTCATTCAAATGACGATAACTTTTTTTTTAATGAACCGATTTTGATGAACCAAACTTTAGAACCTAAATTGAGTTAAAACAAAGCAATTGGTGAAATTTTCAAGTAAATCGGTTCAGTAGTTTCAGAGAAAAATGCGGACAACAATATGTCGACAGACAGACAGACAGACAGACAGACAGACAGACAGACAGACAGACAGACAGACAGACAGACAGACAAGAAATTCAAAAAAAATCTTTTTGCTTTCTATTAGTCTTTTTAAGTGTCCCTCTATCCATTTCAGTCAAAATTACTAAATGTACAGACAAAATATTTTTACTGTCTTATTATATATAGAGATAGAGATGAAGTGAATAAATACAAAATCCTTATACAATATATCCTGCCTTATAAAATTACATTTATATTTACTCGGACATTACTTTACGGCATAAGATGCTGCCAAGTCTTAGATTATTTAAAAGTTTAATAGTACAATTTGCAATAAAGTGAACAGTTTTATAGGATAAAGCAAATAAAACTTAATGTTACGCCATTCTTTTCACGTATCTATTTATACATATTTACCTGTTGACATATTTTTTATTAAGTTATGTGAAAATATTCTATCAACCCCGTGTCTGTTGCTATAAACTTTTAAAATGAATATTTAATTTAAGTATTTAAACTTTTCAGTTTAATTTATTACCTAAATTATCATAATCAATATTTTCGTTATCAAGAAAAATGAAATAAAATATTTTAAAGTAATAAAATCCAATAAATTATTGTGTAATACAGAAAAAAGTTTTATTTACTTAGCTATATATTTTACCGTTGCGGTGCCCGTAACAGTTACTCTAGTAGGTAGGACATGCTTTCATTGTAAAATACTTAACTGATATTAAACTGCTATTTAGTTCCACATATAGTTCATTTTATAAAGAAGGTAATAAAATTGCTTTTCCGATGCTGGAGGATATAAAACCATTCATTCATATTAAGTAAATAAAATGTTAATTGAGGTGGTCGTGGTGTAGGCTCCCAAACCCTTGGGACAAGTATATGAAAGTAAAGTAAACGCGACAGGTTTTGGTTTCGATTCCCGCTCGAGGAAATGAAATATTTAATATTTTCATTTCTTCGCTCTGGTGTCGAGTCAAAAGTGTGGCGTTGAGTTGTGACGCCATTCAACACGAAATGCTTCCAGAATTAATCGAAAAATGGAGTTGTATCCATCACCTTTCCAAAACATAATAGATTAAGTTGCTCCTTGCGTACAGAGTGATGCTGAAAAAAGAAATTAATTAGAGTCTTTTAGCGTATATATGTAAGTGGAGCACTATTACATGCAATTCCTTGCATAAATACATTTCAAATAACATCTGTAATTTCTCGCTAATGTACTGCTCATTTTCCAATAGGATCGTATTAATAACATGCATTTCAAATATAATTTACATATATTTACTATGTGTGTTTTAGAAATGAATAAAAAGTTATATTAGTTTAAATTCTCACTTACCTAAGTTATCAGAATAAATTAGGTAAATAGTGGTAATAAATCGATATTTATGCTTTTGGACTAGAATATTTAGAAAGAGAATATTTCCATATGATATTTTCCGCTTTTATAAATAGCCAGAGAGATTAACAACCAAAACTTAGTACACTTTTAAAGATATAATATAAATAAGTTTTTTTTTAATTTTTTTTTCCAAGATTTCAGACGTTCTTTCATTAGTAAGCGTGTGAGGTAACCGGTATAAAAATAAATTATCTAGTGATAATCCATAGCCATAGACAAGATAGAATTATTAGGTGCTGGGAGCGGAACTCAACACCGAACTTTATCTAATCAGAACGGAAAAGACTAATAGTACTGGATATAAATTTTTCCCCAAAAGAAACCCACGACCGTCAAACATTTAGAATCAGATGGCTCCATAGACTAAAGCCAAAAGTTTATTTATTACCAAAGTAGTGGTAAAATAAAGAAACTCTATATTCTATTCATTTATAGATTATTAATTCTTTAATCATTCTAAATCCCAATAATTTCAACATATATTATTTGTTTTTAGGGTTCCGTACTTTTTAAGAAAAAAAGGAACCCTTATAAATTCACTTTGTGGTCCGTGTGTCTGTCTGTCCATCTGTGTGTCTGTCTTTCAAGACCTTTTATCTCAGAAACGCTTAGAGTAATAGAGTTGAAATTTAAGCCATATACACAGATCTACGATCCCATGATTACCTGGTAAAAAAATATGTCTAAATATACTTAAAAAAAGATATGGCCGTTTATATCGCAAAAAACGTGTATTTCGAGACTATAAAGGGAATCAAAATTAATAGGACACTTCTGGTTGACTCTAGAATTATGAGATTTGGCAGGTAGGTAGGTAGTACTACTAGTTTAGATAAATCTATAAATCCTAAAAAATAATAGTCATAAAAAAGGGGCAAAATTTGCTACTTCAATGAGGTATCAAATGAAAGGGCTCTGGCTAAGCCAAGCCTGAATTTCAAAAAAAAGCTCGAGACCTTAAATTTTAGTACGGAGCCCCCGATGGGCGAGCCCGACTCGCGCTTGTCCAGTTTTTTTTGTATATACCCTTCCTACATACGATAGACCTATGTATGTCATAAAATAAATTAATTTATGTTCAACTTGTCCTACTTCGTATTCGCTCTAGATTGCCTGTCACGGTCTTTTAGGTTATTAAATGCTCGATATAAACGATAGCTTTAGATGTAATTAAAATACTATTACGATATAAAAAATGCCGGTAAATTACTAAAATATATTTTTTTAAACATCCTTGAAATCTCTAAAATTGAATGCTTAAATTTTATATAATATATAATTTTCCTATCCTATCCTGCATATTAATTAATAGGATAAAATTTATATACTAAACATAGGTACATTGCAGTTAAGGCATAAAATCGTTTTTGTGCGCTAGGATAAGCCGTCGTCTAAATAAAACTAACAAAATAGCTATACGGCCTCGAAGCGATGGCAATGGCCGGGTCAAGTTTTTGCTATTATACGCAATTTGCCGAGACTTGTAAAGTCGATATGAATAATTGAGTGCACATCTTTTATGCACATATATTAACTTTAAGAAACAGTAGTATTATTTTATGAAAATAAGTTTCACTCTTGTGACACGAGCTTCCTTTTGCGCTATAACGTTGGTGTACAGCTACAGCATTTCCTAGATTAACATGATAATCCCTTTTAGTCTTTTAACTTATTTAATATTTTTACATTTTGTTTCAAAAAATTATAACAAATATGAGATAAGATTTTTGTATATTTTAATACATTATTACTTTAACAGATATAATCAGCTTCACGCTGTATCTCGCACATAGCGGAGTAGGTAGAGGGAACTTAGTGTTAAGACATTTCGTTTCCCACGTCCCCGTCCGTTTCCGCCGTGTTCAGGAGGTATGGCGTGTTGAGTGGCGGAACTCAACTCCGCAACATCAATCTCCGCAAAACTAGAAAATCATTGGTAGAAATTATCTGATATTTTCAACATCCATCCTCACAAACTTTCACATTTTTAATAATAGTTGGATTAGTAGAATATATTTCAGATTCTTGAAATATATTACAATTGTTTAGATAATCTTTTAAATTTCTATTTGACATTTAAAAATGAACGGAAGCTACCAGCGTTGACGTAACGTTAGTACGGCTTATTTTCATTTACATTTAAAAAATCATGTGACATATAAATGACAAACGCTTACAACTTTACATTTAATAAAAAAAAGTAACTATTTACGATAATGGTTGTAATAAATTAATATAAACTCAGTAGGAGCTTTATTTAGTTCTTGGTGATATATTTAAAACTGCTGGAGATTAGTAGTTTATTTTGTATTTAAAAGTATTAGAAACAATTTATAAAATAATATTAAATCTTATTTAACTGTTATTAATTCTTATTTAATCTGTCTTAAAACTTTTGACAGATTAAATATTGTAGATCATAAATTTAAATATTTTTTCTAGACGAAATATTTTTCACATTGTTATTGTACGAGTATATATGAAAAACACCGAAATCTCCACCAGCAGGATGAACTTTTCATGTAAGTACGCGTTTGGAGCGTACAAGTTTGGCCGTTGTCTGGTTATACGTGTTCATTAAAAAGGAATTAGCAAAACCTCTCAACTTCATACTTAAAGTAGCATCGCTACGTAATATTTTCTTTTTATGCCATATTACATATTAGGCCAGACATGTCGACTATATTCATATAGGTAAGTACCTATACAACTTCTTATATATATAGAAGTTATTCTTTTGTTTACATAATATGGAGAGCAATTGGAACAAAAAAATCCAGTCCATGTCCTCTGCTACAACAGAAATGGAACTTGGCGCGATATACTGCAGGGAAAAGAAAAATAGCTACTTACCCATAATTATATTATAATTGTCTTCTTATGTGTTGCGAATAATGACAGTTGATTATTACTAATACAAAATGGTCACAAATTGTCCAAGTATTATTAATTAAAGTAGTGTAGGAAAGGAAAAACATCTGTAAATATGAGAATGTATGGCTTAGTGGTCAGAGCGCTTTAATTTTTTTATCTTTTCTAAGAAAGCATTTTTTTTTACTTTTTCTTATAGCATAGTTTTTTAATGTCTAAAAACAATCAGATATTACAAAGTCATCACAATGCAATCTTCTAAGAGCAAACAAGAATTCAATAATGGCGGGAAAATAGATATCACGTTTTCTATTTTGTTTGTATTGTCTCCAAAAGGCGAATGATTAAGATGCTTAAAGATAAATCTATATATGTAACATATACCTCATTGGTTTGTACATTTGGGGTATTTATTAATGTAATAGAACTCAAAACTGTGATTTTTAAAATTTGTGTGTTTGTCTGTACATTTGTTCACGCAAATCTCAGAAACGAAGTTACGAACGGATGATTTAAATTTTTTCACTATAAAATTTTGGCAAGCTTTCATTAACATTTACTGTTTGTTTTATTTCATTCGCTTCATGAATAAAAAAGTAATATCAATATAAAGAATTGCAAGTGATAATATTGCTACAAAATAAGTGTTTTATTGAAATTTTCGCTATCAATGTATGGATATTGGCTTTAAAAAGATAATATTACTACATCACCAAAGTAAATCAGCTGAAAAAAATAATAATACTGTGTGGCTAGCTGATAATAAACGATCTACACTAATATTGTCGATGAAAAAAATAGACAAATATATCAAGGCAGGTTTATTTTTTATATGCAAAATCATAGGATGAATCCATATGAATTAAAATAAAAAAATAAAATTAAATCAGCTTCACGCTGTATCCCGCACACAGCAGGGTAGGCAGAAGGAACCTAGTGTTAAACAGTCCGTTCCCTACTTTCCGTCGACTTCTGGAGGCATTACGTGTTGAGTGGCGGAACTCAACGCCGCGCTTTACCTCGACACCAGAGCGAAGAAATGAAAATATAAATTTAAACAAATAGTTCACTTCCTCGAGTGGGGATCGAACCCACAATCAGTCGATTTTGTAGTCACACTTTGTGCCCCTGCGCCACGACTGGCTACATATAAGAGTAAATACGTACAAAAACGTAGAGCATATCTAAAAATTTAAGTACATTTTTAAAATCTCCTGGTAAAAAGGCGATTAATGTCTGTCATATTGCGACTTAAACTGGTCCAGGAATTTTTAGCTGGAAGAAGTTTTACCTAAGGGGCTTAAACGTTTTTTGGAATCGACAAAAATATTTTTAAGGGAACCTTTTTCAAATTACAAAAGAATTGTCGGTAATTAAAAGTAATTATCAAAATATAATTTTTCATTATTGCATTGTGTTGAAACAGTTCAGTTTTAACGAGGCATAAAATATAAAGAAGTCGTTAAAGCGGTGACCAGGTGTCGGCGTTCGTCGGAAGGAAGGGCGTTAGAAAAAAGCGGAATGATTACTTTATTCATCTGTTTAAAAAAATTTAGGAAACCATCTTATTTAACTAAATTGTAGGGCAAAAAAAATACTCGTATGTGCTCTATGGCTGGTATTTGTAAACCGCTCTCAAGATCGATCTTAGACTTGAGAATGATTTTTAAATACGGATGTATGTATTTTAAGTATGTAATATAAATTTTGAGCTTAACTTTAAGAAACATAATTGGCGTTTTCTTTCACAATACATTCAGTATACTGTAAATTGGCGTGATTAGAAGCACACAGTACAATTGTTCTATATACTATATACTTTTAATACTTTTTTAGACATTTAGTTTTATATAATAACAATATTTTATAAACATATTTATTTAAATTTACACTTTAAATATATTATTGTATACAATTTGTTCACTTAAATTTGAAAAAATGTGTCATACTCTGTATAAAACCGAACGTCTGGAGTGTGGTCAGGTACACCAAGGCTTAACCGTAACTCGAAGGGGCTTTCGCCCTCTTTTTATGACACCTCAAAGCACCCGCAGCGATTCCATACAAAAGAAACGAAAAGAAATTATGAATGACTGGCGTTCTTTGTCTTCCATTCATTTGGAGCGTTAAAATATGAGATATAGTGACAATTGACAATAATATCATTAAAGTGGCTATAATAAATACAATAGTTTGTTTGTGGCGCACAGTACCTACGATATTTGAGTTATTGTTCTTTATCTTATCAGCTTTACGTTGTATCCCGCACACAGAAGGGTTGTCAGAGGGAACCTAGTGTTAAGACACTCCGTTACCCACTTTTAGAGCATTTCCTTTGGCTTAACTCGTTTAAAAGATAACGAATAGAGTTCAGTTTTTTAGTAGTAACAGTTTCAAATAATAATATTATCTCCAAAAAAGGCTACATGTAAATTTTGTCATATCCGTATGAATTAGCAATTGTATTGGTCATACAAATCCACTGAGCCGAGCCGGTCTGCTAGCTAGCTAAGATGAAAGCGTAGAAATGAAAACTACCGTCCTGCACGCATTGTCCCGAGTGACAGTTGTGTGTTTAACATAGTTCTGTACACATTGTTTAATCGATCTCTCCGCTATTCTATTTTCTTTATGAATAAATAGAAAAATGTAATAATAGAAAAATAAAAATAATTCCAACTTAAGTAAAAAAAAATATGTCTATTGAATAAATCAACAACCATAATAATAATGTGATTAACAAAATCAATTCTTAATGTTATTTTTAGAATTAGATATACTTTATTCTTATGACTATGGTATAACATTTAAAGATTTTATAAATTTTAATAGTAATAGTGCATTGAAGGCATGTCTTTAGGTTCATTCTCTGCTACATGTGGATGACTTTATCTTCCACTATATAAAGGTCTCTACAACAATCACATATAAGGTGTGATCCAGGAGATCTATCCAAATAAGGATCAAAAGATTGTTGTCTAATGAATGCACTCCCTATAATAAAATTCTCGGCATAGATTTAAATGGTATAATGATAGTAGCAAGTACGCTCTTGGTTGTCTGGATGATTGCGGGAGATGGGTATCTTTCTTTCTTTCTATTATCTAATTAGGAAACTTGATACTTGGCTATTTAGAGAGGTCTCATTGGAATGTGACGGGAGGAATGTTCACATTTAATTATACTTATAGGTTTCGTAGGTACTTTATGGTCATAGAATATTTAGGCCCGTATTTATAAAACGCTCTCAAGTCTGAGATGAAGCTTGAGATGCCGTTTTCCCGATCTCAGACTTGAGAACGGTTTATAAATACGAGCCCTAGTAGATATCGAAAGGCTGAAAGGTTAGAAATTAGAGTTTTCTTGTTATATTTTACAGATCTATTAGTGGGATAACGTTGGTGCACATATTTGCTAATGGTATTAAATATATTGTCAGTTCAGTTCAATTCTTTCATAAATAATATAAATATGAAATAAAAATGAAAAATATTGTCTTTGAAAATTTGTTGTTTCAATGTTATTTTTATCGATGACAAGTAAAAAACACGCATTATTATCTCAAAGTGACGCGAGCTCCTAAATTTAAAATCAATCTTGTATATTAATTAATATTTTACCAGCTTCAACCGGTAATTCGAGTTAAAATATATATTAACAATAAATACCAAATAGACATAAATTTGTCAAACACTAACTTAATATTTAATTTTAAAAAATCTATGATATGAATATTAATATTATTTCTGTGTAGTTTTTTTTGTTCAGAGGCGCCATAGTTTGCTATGTCAAATATATGTATATTAAATATCCTCTAAGATTTTATTTAATAATGATTTTTTATAGCTTTACGCTGTTGTATCCCATACATATCAGTGTAGGCATAGGAAAGCTGCGCTGCGCCTTGTGTTCAAAAAAGATACTGTTGCTATTAAGATAATTGCGTTCCCCACTTTTCGCAGAATTCTTAAGGCGTTGCGTGTCGAGTGGCCAAACTTAAAGTGCTTTGCCTCGTTACCAAAAAAACTAAAATATTACAAAAAATAATTTCCCCCAGTGGGAATCGAACTCACAAACGTAGTGTTTACAGTCGCACGCTTGTGCCCCTCCACCAAACGTAAAAATTTAGACATGCAAATCAGTCCTTTTGGCTAAACTTCGCTCAAAGTTGAGAATCGTCTAATCAGACGGACCTAGGAAATACATTAATTATAATAAAAATCCACTATCATCATATTTAATAAGACACGTCCCAGCAGTACTTCTAGTGCGTCGTATATTACATTATTATTTCCTTCATTTAAGTTTCAATGTATTATTTTCCTTCAAAATTATGTTTTGGAATTTACTTTGTTAACCACGAAAAACAAAACTAGATTGATGGATGGTATAATTATTTTTCATACACTTCTATATGTTTATTTTAATACATGTTAATACCTATTCGGGGATAAACTTCGCGGAAGTGTAAAAAAATAAAATTAAATCAGCTTCACACTGTATCCCGCACACAGCAGGTTAGGCAGAGGGAACCTAGTGTTAAGGCACTCCGTTCCCCACTTTCCGACAAGCATTGCGTGTTGAGTGGCGGAATTAAACGCCGTCTTTTACATCGACACCAGAGCGATGACATGAAAATATAAATGTAAATAAATATTTCATTTCCTCGAGTAGGGATCAAACCCACAACCAGTGGATTTTACAGTCACACTTTGTGCCCCTGCGCCAGGACTGGCCTTGCAGGAGTGTGCCTGGTCTTAATTACTAAAACCTATTTTGGCGATTTCTTTTATTATAAGGTCATTCTAATTGTACGGTTTATGTTAGTCTTTAAGCAAGGTAGATATAATTAACGTCAAAATCTGGTTTCTTTTTTGTTTATGGGTGATGTTAAAATTAATTTTCTTGAGAATCAATCTCCTTTGCTCCTCCTTCCTTTCTTGGCAATTAACACTAGGTTCCCAAGTTGGTTCCCTCTGCCTACCCTGCTATGTGCGAGATACAGCGTGAAGCTAAAAAAAGAGTTGCATCTTTGTCCTGAGATTAGGTATTTGTATTTTTTTTAAATGTTAAACTAGCTTAACCAAAGCCTACATGGAAAAGGATCGCATGCGTAAATCTACTCCCGGGTATAATCTATCCTGTAACGACTGGCTTAGTGCCCTTTTACAGTACAATTTATTACTCTGGGCCTTGACGCTGTTTGTGGTCATGTTTTTTTTTTGTTGTGTTTGTTGTCTCCATGATAACGTATAAGTTTTACTTTATTTATTGACTTTTTTATTTTGATTTAAATAAAATAAATGGATGTAAAATAAAGTACCGAATTATTCGGATCTTACTATTCTATGAAGATAAATAAAATAGATATTTATTAATATTGAAATATTTTTGCTATAAAAAATATAGAGAAGGATTCCATGTTCTGCTTGAATTTTACGTGGTTATACGTCTTATTAAACTAACTGTAGTCAATTCTTAACTTTTAATCATTTTGATATTAATTTTGTATTGCTGAATAAATACAATGTTTCGTTTTAAAAGTATAACTTAATGAAACCTTTAATATGTCTAACTATTTCGAATATTTGATTGAATCTATTACAATAAGTGTAGCCATGTCTATATTTATTGTTTTGTTGAACTACGCATATTATTATAATAATGTACTCAAATTAAAGGCTAATTATATATGTTATATTAATAATAACATATACATTAAAATCGGACAAGCGCGAAGCGCAAGTCTGGCTCGCCCACCGAGGGTTCCGTACAAAAATTAAGGTTTCGAGCTTTTTCTGAAATTCAAGCTTAGCTTAGCCAGAGCCCTTTTATCTGATACCTTATTTGAACTAGTGGCTTTAATATCAAATGTCGTCCCCCTTTTATTATTATTTTTTAGGATTTAACCACAAATGTATGTAATAAAATTTTCAACTAGTACTCCTATTTATTAATTGATTCCCTTTAGAGTGTTTTTTTAACATTAAGTAAAATATGTTATTTTTTCAGAAAACAAGGGACCGTAGATCTATTTTTTTCGATATTTCGAACTTTATTCGATATCTCCAAGTGTTCCTGAGATAAAGGCTTTTGACAAACGGACGAAGAACAAAGTGATCTGAAGAGTTCTTTTTTCCTTAAAAGGCACGGGACCCTAAAAATGAATTAATATACATGTATAATATAGATTTAATTAGAGGAGGCCTTTGCCAATAGGCACATAGCTCAGAGATATACTGTGACTATATTACTAACAAATTTAATATAAAGCTTAGGATAACAGGCTTAATGTAATGTAATGTAATGTACTAATATAGATTTAAAAACATGGCTTAGGAAAATATTATACTTAAGGTAAAATATATTACATGGTTATCTGTTGATATGTGTTTGAGTCATTGGTTAATTTTGGACGAAATAACTGTTTTTATTTTTATATCCTTCTTTTTGGTTGTAAGAGGAGTGGAAAAAAATGACCATGTTTCTAGGAAAAGTTGATTTAAAAACAAAAGTTTTTATGGTATATGTTTTTAAAGACAATAAATAATATATTGAGGCCGGTCGTGGCGCAGCGGCACGTGGTGTGACTGTAAAATCGACTGGTTGTGGGTTCGATCCCCACTCGAGGATATGAAATATTTACTTAAATGTATATTTCCATTTCTTCGCTCTGGCGTCGAGGTTAAGCGCGGCGTTGAGTTCTGCCACTCGACACGCAATGCCTCCAGAATTCGGCAGAAAGTGGGGAATAAAGTGTCTTAACATTAGGTTCCCTCTGCCTACCCTGCTGTGTGCGGGATACAGCGTGAAGCTGATTTTTGATTTTAATAATATACATATATTTTACCATGTAGAGGCCGTCGTGACGCACGGGCACAAGCGTGTCACTGTAAATGCGATGATTGTGTATCTATAAATATTTTTATTTCTTCGTTCTGGTACCAAAGCAAATCGTTTTGAGTTCCGCCACTCAAAACACAATGCCTCAACAGTTCGGCAGAAAATAAAGAACTGAGCGTCTTAATACTACATTCCCTCTGCCTACCCTCTTATATGCGGGATACATAGTGAAGCTGACAAAAAAAAACAGTAAAAAATATACAGAAAAAGTTTTATTTCAATTCTTAAGATTTTGGTACAAAACTTAATCCAATCAATCAAGCATTGACACTTCTTTGATGTTTTTGCTTTTTCTTAATTTAGCTTGTATATTGTATCTACAACAAATTATACAAGAACTACGTGAGAGCACCAATGCGTTTCCGTATTGTATCGGTTGACTGATTTTAGTAAAGATGCTTGTAAACAACAATGGTATAATTATTTTATTTTTATTTACCTTTGGGAGTCGCCTTATAGGATGTTATTATATCTTACATACACTGTATCCCGCACGTAACAAGATACGCAGAGTGAACCTGGGAACCTAGTGTTAAGACACTCAGATCCTATAAAAGTGAACATTTTTCTGGTGTAAATTTAAAGGAATAGAGAGTGAAGAATCTTAATATATAAGAATGGTTATGGGTTCGATCCACACTCTATCAATTGAAATGTTTATTTAAATTTATATTTCCATTTCTTCGCTCTGGTCAAAGCATGGTCGGAGCAAAGCGCGACGTTGAGTTCCACCACTCAACACGCAATGCCTCTAGAATTCGGCGGAAAGTGGGGAGTGTCTTAACACCAGGTTCCCTCTGCTTCACCCTGCTGTATACTGATTTTTTTAATATATTAAGATTTTGTTATCCGTTTTCATTCCATTTTGATAAGTACAACGAGCGTGTTCCTGTAAACCGCTACCGCACGTTACGTCCTCAATCCACAACGAAAACGGAAATCGTAGGATGGAGTAAGATGACGTTAAATATTATGATTTATAACACAAAATGCTTAAACCGTTCCCACTTACGCAAATGGGCAGTTAAGAAAATGTAACGGTTATTATGAGTGAGCCCTTACGATCCATTGACGTAGCTCGCGTGTAATGGAAAAGCGGTGTCGTTCCTACGCCGGCGACCGAAATGCGATTAAACTGACGCTTTTATGTCGCTGTCGAAAACTACTCTGGCTGTTCGTGGTAGACATTTTTGTTATGGATGTTTAATTTATATTAATAATTATGATTAAAAATTGAATATGTTTTTTTTTTACTGAATAAGAACTTCAGCGTTTGGTGTTCCTATTGTCAGTGTCAAACGGCAAGGATAAAGTGTGAAAATTGTGATTTTTTGACATTTATGAGTTGATGCTTAAACTCGATGATAAAATCAGAGGCAAAAAATCGGGGCCAGTCGTGGCGCCGTGGTACAAGTGTGTAACAGTAAACGCGACTGATTCTGGGTTCGATTCCCATTCGAGGAAATGAAATATTAACATTTTTATGTCTTCGCTCTGGTGTTGATGCAAAGCGCGGCGTTGAATTGTGCCACTGAATACGCAATACCTCCAGAATTCGGTGGAAAATAGAAAACAGTGTCTTAACACTAGGTCCTCTGCCTACCCTGCTGTGTGCGGGATACAGTGTGAACCTGAAAAAAAACCAAAATAAACAAATACAGTAATAAATAACATTGGCCTGCAACAACACAAATATTTTATTAGTAATGAATATTTCACAAAACAATGTTTGTCAAACTCAAGAATAGCTTCTGTTCTTATTTCTGAGCCTGTATCGGTATTTGTATGGCATTCTTAGCAACAAGTAAAAAATAAGTGAGAGCCAATTTAATAACTGTGCATGTTTATAGTAGGAATGGAGCCAAAAAAACTGAAGAACTACAAGCACGTCTATTGAAGTCTCGAGAGATAGTGTTGTAAAAATTCCGATTGCATATAATGGCGTCATTGTTTTACACTTAAAAGTTTATTGACAACACTAATTGATGGCTTTCTTATATGCTGTAGCTGTGGAATTGTATTGATCTATATGTATTTCTAAATTATAAGAGAGTGTCGAGGCCAGTCGTGGCGCAGGGGCACAAAGTATGACTGTAAAAATCAATGTAAAAATAAATCGACTGGTTGTGGGTTCAATCCTCACTTGAGAGAAATGGGATGAAATATTTATTTAAATTTATATTTCAATTTTTTCGCTGTGGTGTCGAGGCAAAGCGCGGCGTTGAGTTCCGCCACCTTACACGTAATACGTCCAGAATTCGGCGGAAAGTGGGGAGCGGAGTGTCTTAACACTAGGCTCCCCTCTGCCTACCCTGCTGTGTGCGGGGGGATACAGCGTGAAGCTGATTTATTTATTTAAGAGAGTGCTAAAACACAATCTTTTTTAGCTACAAACCAATGGATTGTAAAATTATTTTCAATGCACAGCAATGAGATCTTAGAAGTAAAAAAAAATAAGCAAATTAAATTCCAGTTGTATATTTTTAATTTTATAAATGATAAGAACAGATATTTTTGCTATCAAAAAGGGATTTCGAAAAAAGGTTTTTATCGTATCTTTAAAAAATATCGAAACATTAAACAAAATACCGCGACAAAGCGATAGTGTTACCATGCTACGTACCGTAGGGTGCGGCAGCAAAGAGAGATCTTCAAATTGATTTTTTTTACCTAAAATAATCACAAATTATAATGTATTGCTGTGGCTCCTTATAAATTACATACAGTTATTATGTAGAATGATATCTTCTATAAGAAAATCTAGACACTATAGTACTACGTTACGCTGTCATACAAAGGAACAAAAATCAATAATATTCGTCATCGATTTACAAGACGAATAAATTTCTTTCCTCGCTTCTTACTCTTAATGATGCACGTGACAGATGGACTCGCTTTGTGGTATTTTTGTTGGTATAACCGTCCGGTAGTAACGGAACATTTAATATACGTTTAAGGATACAGTTTTATTAGTTTTTATGTTGTTTTAGTATAATTTTGTTTTTTTGTAAAATTTCTTAAATCAATGCTCTTTCCGAAGTTTTCGCAGTTATTTATAAATAATTTATATCTAAAGTAAAAATAAAGTTACTTGAAAAAAAATTGCAAAAATTATAGGTCGAGATCCCATTGCTTAAATCTGTAGGGATCTGTTTTTTTAATGAAACTTATATTTAAGAATGATACATGATAGTAGAATAGATTACACTAGGGTTGCCTAGAAGAATCCTGCCGCAATTACCTTTAATAATTTTTTTTCGTAATGCTTTTTTAGAGAAAATTTCAATCATTTTTTTATGTGAAACCCACATCATTTGAAAGAAAGTCGCATAAGGGATTGGAAAAACAATGGTTGCCAACTCTCAGTCTGCCGCAAGCCCAGGGTCATCTGGTTTAAACAGGTCACTCAATGGTAATGTTTGCACTCATGTGTTTTTTTTAATGAATTATATATCAAATTAAAGCTTATTTTTTTCCCAACACTACATAAGTTTCATTAGAAAAACAGATCCCTACAGATTTAAGCAATGGGATCTTTGGCCATTATTAAAGATATTTATGTATGTTCATTCGGTACGGTATATTAACATTTAAAATTTATAGAAAACTGTAAAAGGCAACCGCCAATAACATATATTTTTATTTTAAAATATTACATAAATTAGGTATTTTTTTTGTAGATAAGCAAAACAACGTGTATTAATGAGTGTATTAATATTATACAGAAACGTTTACATTTTTATTCAAATTTTACTAAATATAATATCTTTAAAAAATAAATGAGGCCAGTCGTGGCACAGAGGCAAAAAGTATGAGACACGAAGTGTCTTAACATTAGGTTCCCTCTGCCTGAACCTGGCCTGCTGAACCTGCTGTGTGCGTGAAGCTGATTTATAAAATAAAACTGCCGTTTGAATTCAGTGTTATTAAAATAAATGTTCTGAACCCGTTAGTAATATTAATGGTATTTTGAAGATTCAATCTGTCATTTTAAGTATATATTCACAAAATGAATCACTAATTTTTATTAATGATAATGATGTCGTCGTGGCGCAGTAGCAGCAATTGTAAGGGATTCGATTAATTTTCAGTGAAAAAAAATAGTTTAAATTTATTAAGTACAATATCATACACTTTATAGTCCGTCTTTAGCTTAGTCCGTTCGTAATTTTTCGCCCCAAGCCCGCGCTTT
The DNA here is from genome assembly GCA_021202915.1 of Heliconius himera. Taxonomy (NCBI): domain Eukaryota; kingdom Metazoa; phylum Arthropoda; class Insecta; order Lepidoptera; family Nymphalidae; genus Heliconius; species Heliconius himera. Next base: position 36,179 of record JAJHJA010000629.1, read on the forward strand.
ATCAGCGAGGAGTCATTCCTTTGAATGAGAATCGAACTTACAACCATAAGAAAATTTAAAACTATATAGTATTTATTTTGTAGTAAGTATTTAAATTAAAGTTAAAATAATACAAGCATGGTAAGTTACTATATTATCGAACCGAATTATACATAACACTTTTTTTTAAACAAAAAAGATTTTGAAACTTGTCAGTTTCGTTCGTATTTACAGCTTTTCAATATCTAAGTTTAACTATATAAGTTTTGATTTGCTCTTATTTCTATAGATAATTGTCAAACCTATCATTTCGTAAAATGCACAAGATTTTCAAAATTCAAAGCGCATTGATGTACTGTTATATCTAAAACATATTATCTGTAAAACATGAGGCGAGCCGTGGTGCAGGGGTACAAAGTGTGACTGCAAAATTGACTGGTTGTGGGTCCGATCCCCACTCGAGGAGATGAAATATTTGCTTAAATTTATATTTCCATTTTCTTCGCTCTGGTGTCTGGTGGTGTCCGCACGAAGTGTGACTGTAAAACCGACTGGTTGTGGGTTCGATTCCCACTCGAGAAGATGAAATATTTACTTACATTTATATTTCACTCAACACGCAATGCCTCCAGAATTCGGCAGAAAATGGGGAACGGAGTGTCTTAACAGTAGGTTCCCTCTGCCTACCCTGCAGTGTGCGGGATACAGCGTGAAGATAATTTAATTTAATTTATTATTCTAAAGGGCAATTAAGTGATAGCTTCACTCATAATCTTGGACGCTATCTTAATGAGATGAACTAATTAAGTTGAAAACTTGTTTTTCAATATACGCATAAACACTGTTTACTTTCAAAGTACGTGTACAGCGTATTTTAACTTACCTTGTGAAAACCGTTAAGGCAATCTCGATTTGTAATATTTCCGCTATTTATCATTACTGTAATATAGATGGTAAATTCTTCTAATGTATCTAAATAAGAGGCCAGTTGTATGTACAAAATATGTATGTACGTTTAGATATTGATTTGTTTAGATATTGATTTGTTTAGTTTATTGATTATTATCGTACAAACTAATAATTACATTAAAGCCTTAGTGCTTTACTTCATTTAAAAAAAAAATTAAATCAGCTTCACGCCCACAGTAGGGTAGACAGAGGGAACCTAGTGCTAAGACGCTCCGTTCCCCACTTTCTACCGAATTCTAGAAGCATTGCTTGTTGAGTGAAATATAAATGTAAGTAAATATTTCATCTTCTCGAGTGGGAATCGAACCCACAACCAGTCGGTTTTACAGTCACACTTCGTGCGGCGCGCTACGACTGGCCTCTTCATTTAATTTTATGTAACTTAATTATTCATAGTATGAAATGTATTCATTGTCAACAACAACTTAATACCAATTTAACAATTTTCTTAATGTACATATTTTTCAATAAAAGCACGAAAATGGCACGAATTTTTTTTAGTAAGTAAATATGTTTTTCATGCTTATTTATATGATATCTCTCCGAAATCCCTTTAGTGTAGTTTTACTACTTTTTCATTAGAAAAAGAAGGCACATTAGGTACTCTATGCTATGGTCCAAATCATACTTTTATGTTTGTAATTTAAAAATAATACCTACAAATCTCTTGCTTTCGTTTACTTTGTCATAAGCCAAATAAATATATATATTCTCTATATTTATAAATATATACGATTTTTTTAATTTTATATCAATGGTAGACCCAGGAGAGTAATTTTCCATCTTCCATTATTAGTATCGGAACCAATTTTACGTTCCCTCAATGCGCCAGGTAATATTTATACGCTAGTAAACGTCAGAATACGGAAGCTAGACTTTTACAATGGGGCAGAGCGTGAAATGAGAAAACGAAAAAATAATATAGCTGTATAAAAGTCTTTAATTACTTTTTTACTTGTTATTAAAAGATTATCATTGAGAGGTACAAGTCAGTTCCACGCTGTATCTCGCATACAGCACGGTAGGCAGAGGGATCCTAGTGTTAAGACACTCCGTTCCCTACTTTCCGCCAAATTTTTCGCCAAATGTTGATTGGCGGAACTCAACGCCGGGCTTTTGCTTTAATAATTTATTTCCTCCAGTGAGAATCAAACCCACAACCATTGTGTTACAGTCATACCTTTGCGCCCCTGCGCCACGACGGCCGCGACCATTGAGGAAAGAATTATATTAAATAGAAAAGAATTATATTAGTCTAATTAAATAGTAATTATATTTGATTTAAAAGATTTTTTTAAAATGTATATTTTGATACAAGCAATTTATATAATGAAAAATATAGTTATAATATCTCTATATTATATAAAAAGAAAAGAAAATAATTAAGCAAATGTCAACTTTCACCTTGCACATAAAATATTCAGGTAAAAGTTTAAATATTTGACTGCGAAACGACGGGACAGAAATTAAATGCCACGTTGTCTTGGAGGGCTTCCAAAGGTTTCCCTCGTGAAATATAAGCAAAATATTACAAGCGAGCTGCTTATTCATAGCGCTGGTTGAGTAATATCATATTCCATTACCAACGTCCATCTTGTACCTTTTATAAATTTAAATGTTATATCAAAAAAACTTCTAAAAGTAATTTTAATACGGATAAGGTAAGATTATATTTATGAAATGCACGCTAAAAGACTGTTATTTATTTATTAAGTTTAGGAATTTTGCTATATGCGAAATATTTTTAAGTCATAAAAAATATAAATGTTTTAATTTTTAGGGTTCCGTACCTCAAAAGGTAAGAACAGAATCCTTATAAATCACTTTGTTGTCCGTCAATCATCTGTCAAGACCATTTATCTCAAGATCGAGTGGAGGATCGATTAAACTGAAATGAATATCAAATATTTAGGTGTATCACATCACCTTTGCATCACAGAAAAAAAATAAGCTTTTAACTTAATGCAATCAAAATATATAAGTAGTGGACTAATAAAAGTCACAAAGAACAAAATTAAAAATATAGTTACAAACTTATATTTGTATTTCATTTTATACAAAATGGGTGCTTATGCTCACAAACTTAAATTTGTCAACTTTTATAAGTAGTACTTCCTGTTGAACTACAATCCTCAAAATAGTACGGAGCCCTCGGTGGGCGAGCAAGACTCGCCATCGTCCGGTTTTTTAACATTAACGCCAAATTGTTTGAAAATAAAAATTTAAAATATTAAATAACAACATAGTAGTTTAACTCCCGTTTTAATAACATCAATTACGATTAAATGATGTACAAAAAAACTATAATTGCGAACCTTGTACTATTAAATAAAAAAGTATGGATGTTTATACGTATATTGAATATACGTAGTTAGTTGGCGCCTAGATTAGTTTTAATTAGCATAACGAGAACTCGTGCTATTAATCACTGTCAGATTTACATTGGAACAAAGTGTTTTGGGTTAATTTCAACAGATACGCACAGAAAGCGGTTTAACAGAAAATATGATTAAAATATCTTTTTGCTTTATCTCACACAGCAAGCTTGGCAGAGGAAATCTAGTGTTAAGACACTACTCATTTTCCACCGAGTTCTGGTGGCATTGCGGGTTGAGCGGTGCAACTTGAGGCAAACCTCGATACCAGATCGAAGAAAGGAGAAGATTAAATATATCATTTCCTTCAGGGCGCATCGAACCCACAACCTGTCGCGCTTACAGTCATACACTCGTGCCCCTGCGTCACGTCTGGCTTGGAAATATTAAAAACGTTGATTTTAAATAATATAATTTGGTTGGCCTCGATTATTTCATATATTGCATGTACATAGTGCGTGTACTATACTATTATATATGTGTATGTAAATTGCATGCTTGTTCTCGTCTTTGTTTAACAGTTCTATTTTGTGAACATTGTGTAAACAATGTCTTGTAAAAAATCTATTTTGATAATTTATTCTTGGGAGTATTTAAGAGGAAGTATAAAGATAAATATCAGTTGAAACATTTAATTCTTTTAAACGTACCGGTCTGTTTTCCGACCGAATTCGAGATGTTGTGTGTTGAGTGGTGGGAATTAACGCCATAGTTTGTCATGCTATAGCGAGGAAATAATTAAAACCCCCCTAGCGAGTCGAACCCACAACCATAGCTGCACACGTTACAGTCAGATACTGCGCTGTTCCACTGCTCCACAATGTTCTCTATTCTTATCATAAGTACAAATTATTCATACATCAGAGGCGGTCGATTTCTACTCGAGGAAATGAAATATTTAGTATTTTCATTTCTTCGCTCTGGTGTCACAAATGTGCGACGTTGGGTTCATTGGGACGCCACTCAACACGTATTACGTTCAAAATTCGGCGGAAAGTGGGGAGTGGAGTGTCGCAACACTAGGCTCCTACTACATGCAAGATACATCGTGAAGCTGTATTTCATATTTTTTTTATATTTTTATTTAAAAAAAATATATATATTTTAATGTTAACCAAAAACAAATATTTTTTAAATGTTTTCAACTAAAAAATAAATAAATACTTACCTAAATCAGCTTCACGCTGTATCCCGCACACAGCAGGGTAGGCAGAGGGAACCTAGTGTTAAGACACTCCGTTCCCACTTTCCGCCAAGTTCTGAAAGCATTGCATGTGGAGTGCCGGAATTCAACGCCGCGCTTCCCCTCGACCCCAGAGCGAAGAAATGAACAAATAAATGTAAATAAAAATTTGATTTCCACGAGTGGGGATCGAACCCACGTTTTACAGTCACACTTTGTGCCCCTGCGCCACGACTCACCTCGAATAAAAAAATAAATACTTAAAACTACATAACATTACAACATGAGCATGACCGCCATTATTAATAAAACAAAGTTGTACCTAGAGTCAGAGGTACCTAGAGTGAGAAATTTCTGTAATTATTATGTAGCACGCACTAACCCTTTATTTACGTGAAGTTGGCAATTTTATGCTTCTATATATCACACCGAGTGGATGCGGTGTGCCTAGATAATAGTCATGGGAAGAAAGCTGGCCTAGGTCTTAAGTAAAACTTGTATGTACCTGAAACAATGGCTGTAACTAAAACTAATATATAAACGTAATCTCAGTTTTATTCTGTATGTAGTTCTTATACAAAATTCTTACTTATCTATATTATTTCTATATTGTATATTATTTTCTATTTTTTTTAATATATGTAATTTTTTTTTTGGAAATAAATGTAAACAATAGAAAAAAATACAATATATTTTTTTGAAAATTCAGAAATAAATTCAGATATGTATGTCTAAGTATAAATTGAATCTTAAAATCTACTTACTCTATTTAATCTAATTTTTGTTGTTTTTTTTCCCATAGAGTATTAACCCATCCATACTGAAGACATATTCTACGCACAATATTTATTGTGTTCTAGAAAAATCCTCATACATATTTAGTTTCCACCATTCCTTTTATCCCATTTCTGTTATTATTCCCAGCGTGTTGTTTGACATGGGAGAGCTGTAACAGAATATAAAGTTAGGTTTACGATGGCGAATGGCTTAGTGTTTATTTATTTATGTTTAAAATATCAATAGATATAAATAGAGATGCAAGAGAGCAGACTGTGACTGTAATGCGGCGATTGTGGGTTTATCATTCGGGAAAATTAATTATTGTTTATTAATATTTTCGATTATACAGTGGTAGAGTTCTACCATTCAATACTTAATGCTTCGAAAAATTTGGCGGAAAGTGGGGAACAGAGTGTCTAAACACTAGGTTCCCTCTGAATATCCTGTTATGTGCGGGATACAGCGTGAATCTGATTTATTTATTTTTTAAATATCAATAGAGATTTCCCTTATGAAAAGGCAAAAAATTACACCTATTTGTTAAGCAAATTACGCCAATTAAGGTAATTGACTTTGTGATATATTTGTTTTAGTTCAGACATTCGAATAAAGGTTAATTTTGGGTCATTTTGTGTTTAATTTATTTATGTTTCGGCTATTTTCAAATGGCGCCTCCGTCCGCCTAATGACTTAATGCACAGTGGTTATATGGGCGTGGTTGCGTATTCATAACAGGTTTTAAGATGTGGAATTTAAGAATTATTTATTATATTATAATTTTACGTTATAGGATACAGTACTTATGGATATTGAGAAAAGTAAGTAAGAGACAAATGCTCTTAACGTCTGCTTTTTTTGATTTTGTAATTTTAATGTTGTATACCATAAATATGCGTAATTATTGATTTTTTTTCGTTTTACATTGTAAATATTGATCTTTTTTATCTTTTTTTAAATATGAGAGTTTAATAATGCACAATAAAGCTGCTCGCTTTAACAGTGTCTGGTTTTCTTGTTTAAGATTAAAGTGAAGCTTTTTTGTGCTATAAAATATCTACCTCTTTTTTTTCTGCTTCACGCTGTATTCCACATCAAACAAGGCAGATGGAGCCTAGTGTTAAGACACTCCGCACCCCATTTTCCACTGAATTCTGGAGGTATTGCATATTGAGTGTTGTGACTCAACGCTACGCTTTGCCTCGACATCAGAGCGAAGTAATGAAAACATTAAATATTTAATTTCCTCGAGTGGGAATCGAACCCATAACCTATCGTGTTTCCAGTCACTGGCTTGCACACTTGCGCCTGCTTTTTTCTGCCTGTTTTTTTGAATAACTCCTCCTGCCTCCATGTATGTATGTATTTATTAACTTCCGTATAGGTAACTAAAACAACAGATAAATAAATTAAAATAAATAAATAAATTACCTTCACGCTGTATCCCGCACACAGCAGGGTAGGCAGAGGGAACCTAGTGTAAGACACTCCGTTCCCCACTTTCTGCCGAATTCTGAAGGCATTGCGTGTTGAGTGGCAGAACTCAACGCCGCGCTTAACCTCGACACCAGAGCGAAGAAATGGAAACATAAATTTAAGTAAATATTTCATCTCCTCGAGTGGGGATCGAACCCACAACCAGTCGGTTTTGCAGTCACACCTCGTGCCGCTGCGCCACGACCGGCCTCTATAACAGATAAATAATAATGATTAATATATATATATGTGAAAGGCTTAATAATATTATATATTTAATATAATATTAGTTGATTTTAGTTTTAGACACAAAATGTAGTAACCACTTATTTAATGCGACACGCTAACAGGATATAGCTGAACTAGGAGAACGCGAAATACTGTTATATTGTAGCTGACATCAGTCGTATGCAATCTAATATTAGCCGTATACTGGTCCAAATGCGTATTTTAGCGTTTTGGCTGAGCTGCGTAGTTAGAAAGTGAAAATCCTATTTACTAAACCAAATTTATTCATAGAATATTTCGTATAGTTTCATAAAATAGTACTTGCTTTAGTTTTTAATATATAATCTAGCGATACGTCTATTTTCCGTAGTTTTTTTTATTGTAAGTAACAACATTTTAATTTATTGCAAATTTTTTTTCTTACTCTGTCCCCCCCCCACAACAGGCTATGCAGGGTAGGTAGGAAAACTTACATTAAGGCACTCAGTTCCACAGTAAGAGAATGAGTGATGAAAGAATAGCAAAAAAGGCAGGGAGAGACCTCGGTCGGCCTTGGAAAGCAACGATGATATTGGGTGAAGGTCGACGTGGCCCTCGAGGGCATGTATGTTGATGATAGTGGACGAGCTTCAAGAAGTAAGCAGAAACTGCGTTTGGTGCTCCGTTCTTTCTGGCTACCCCGCTAGGGATAAAGTGTGAAGCATAAAAAAATTGTAGCGCCACTTTGGACACTTGAAAAGATTATTTTCCTTATATTTTTTGTACTTTACTTGAAACTGCCTAGATATGTCGTTATATTGACCACAAATCACAATATACTGTTTTGAGTAAATAAATGTTTTAAGCATTACGAATATTTAAATTTCTAAAAGACATTCTCAAGATATCGCGAAAATTGTCATACTTATATGAAGACTCCATAAAATATGTATGATATAAAGCCTTTCTAAAGATAATTACAATGATCATACGAAGCCTAATCAATGCGTAAAATAAAAATCATAATTTATCTCCTCTACAATTTTTTAAACAATTCGTGTATATATGGAGGTATACAGAGTCGCAAATAACATTATTGTATCATAATCGAAAATAAGTATCTCCAATATGCAAGCGAAAACAAAAAAGTATATGTTTTTTTACTTAGTTTTCGATTAAATTCTTAGACTTCACGTTCAGCCGACATGTCTAGACTTAAGACAGTTTAATAATGTAATTTTCTAAATATTTCCAATGGCCGATAATGACTTTTTGATTGCCTGACCCGTTTTAATCACTATATCTTTTTATACAAGTAAATATTTCGTGCATATACAAAAAAAAACACATTTATCTCTATATATAATAAGACAGTAAAAATATTTTGTCTGTACATTTAGTAATTTTGACTGAAATGGATAGAGGGACACTTAAAAAGACTAATAGAAAGCAAAAATATTTTTTTTGAATTTCTTGTCTGTCTGTCTGTCTGTCTGTCTGTCTGTCTGTCTGTCTGTCTGTCTGTCGACATATTGTTGTCCGCATTTTTCTCTGAAACTACTGAACCGATTTACTTGAAAATTTCACCAATTGCTTTGTTTTAACTCAATTTAGGTTCTAAAGTTTGGTTCATCAAAATCGGTTCATTAAAAAAAAAGTTATCGTCATTTGAATGCAACTCAAGGCATTAGCTTGCCAGCGAATGTTATATAGAAATCGCGCTGGTATGACCCTGGCTAAAGAATGACGTTCGAAACGTCTGGGTTATATGATTGTTGATAAAAATATATATTTTTGAAGCACTATTATATAATATTTTATACAATAAAGTAAACAAAATTGAATTGTTAGTGGAGATTACCTTCATTAATCATATTTCGAAATTACAAATAGTTTTAGAGAAAAGCTATATCGACTCATGTTATCCCTTACTCTCAGTGTATAAATAAGTATATTAGTTATCTTGGCCATTTAATGTAGATCAAAATGTTGATTAGTAGCACAGATTTGAAATTACGATACTAAAAAATTCTTGCCGTGTAGCGGCTCGCCGACCTCCACGCTTCCTCCCGCGCCCTCGATATTTTGCTTATAAAAATGGATCCGCCGCACCCGCCTAGCTTCCCCCGGGCGTGGAAGGAGGGCCTGCTCATCATGTTGCCCAAGGCTGGGAAGAGCCCATAGCAGCCTGAGGGGTACCGATCTATAACCCTCCTTTGCGCGGTCTCCAAGCTGTCCGAGAAGTTATTCCTCTCACTTCTCCAGGCGCACATCCACCCATGAAGCGAGCAGTTTAGCGAGCGGGTATACTACTCTGGTTACACTACGCCGTAACAGCGATCAACCGAAAGGAGAGAACAATAGCAGTCTTCTTCGACATAGTACGCGTATTCGACCACGTCTGGCACCCGGACCTACTTCATTAAGTGCTCAGAGCCGGCACCCCCCAGCACGTCGCGCATGTCTTTGCCTCCCTGCCTCAGTGACAGGACATTTTTCCTTGAGAGTTAAGAGTTCGAGGTATAGCAGCGACTCGATCGTTGCCGTTCTTCCCCAGGGCAGCATTTTGTCACCTGCTCTCTACGCACTATACACTTATGACATCAAATCGCCCTAGCGAGTATCACTCAAAGAGAAATCCTGCAGGTGGTCCAGAACCTCATCCTCCGTCGAGTGACGCAGGCGCCATACTACGTGAGAAACACCACGCATCACCGCAACCTAAAAATAGAAAGCCTGGAGGTACACATTGGTCGTCTCGCGTCCAACGCATTCCGCTGCGCCAATGTATCGGGTCACCTGCACCTAAGGAGCAGCACTCCGTGGCATATCCGGCCGCCCGAGGTCAGACGTCAGATGACTTCCGAGGGACTTTCTATCCTCCTCCAAATGCGACTCATGAGCCTTGCATTGATCCTTGGTCGTTTAAGCTGGGCCTCCCTCAGGAAACCGAGGGTCTCACCTGACTGAGTTGACCGCCTAGATGACATTTGATAATCTTTCCAATCCCGTCCCGCACGCCTCTCTCTGTGTCTGCTCTTGAGCAGGTTATCGCTTGAGACCACGGCCATGGAACCAACGCCCAGATGTCGTTCGGAGCTACTACGGAGATGGACGAGAGAATGCTTCAATTCTGCGCCTGGGTCTATAGCAAAGTAAATTTAGAAGCGATTGCACGTATTTTGGAGTTATCCAATAATTATAATGTATTTCGTCGCGGCATTGTTGGTTACATCTTTCGTTTAAGTATTTTTGGGTAAGAGAATAGTAGGTAGTCTGTTGTTTATAATTTCTTTCGTTTAAGTTTTCTGTTGTTTGTGTCATTTGTTCAGGTGTGTATTTTTTTAAACAATTGGAACATTCTTATTGGAGCTACGAAAATGTGGCTTGCATTAAGGTTTCAATAATTTTCACATTAGTAATCTTAAGTGCTTTGCAAACATAGGTACATTATATGAATAATTCAGTAGTTAAAGCGGGCGAAGCCGCGAGCGGGTCGCTAGTGTATAATAAATTCTTTATATATAGATAAAAAAAACTCACAGTCTAACATAGCAACAGATTATAAACCGCTTTATTACGTGCCTAAATTGGTAATTAAAAAAGGAAAAGAAGCATTACAACTCTGTTATCGTGACCTCAAAGTAATTACAATTAAAATTAAATTTCAATCTGGCGCCTGCATGCTGTTTCTGTATTGTAATATGAAAATATTTATAATACAATAAAAAAAATATATATACATATGTCCGACATATGCAAATTCATAGATTGTAGGTCGATATGATCGACATTTTTATAAACCGAGATTATTATTCTGAAAACACGATCACGTCACACGCCTATTTGTTCTTGTATTGTTTAGTCTAGCGTGTCAAGTGGGAATATACCGGTGCCTGTAGTCTGTATTTGTTTTTGTTGGCAAATAAAATAAATTTATACATATATTTATATACTAGGAAACGAAGCGCAAGCGCCACATGGCCGTTTTGCGGCCGGCCGTATCGTGGGAATATTATGTTAAAACATCACTATTTAGGTATAGATATACTTAGTTATTTATTTGGAATGCCTAGACAAGTTTTCAAAGTCATTATCGTTTTAAATTTTAAATATTTTTTTTAAATAAATTATTTAGTACTTTTTATTATTCTAATGTTCATTTCTTTTTAATATTACATTTTTTAATAAATATTTCAGATAATTATTGATACAAGTTTCAGTTTACTGATTGACTCAGACCATAGACAAAAATTAACTATGCTATTTAAATAATGAAAACTAAATATTAATAGAAAATGCTGTTTTGATTTTTTTATTTTACAATAGACAAACAATAACTAATTTAATTCATCTTTCAACACTTATGCTGTGCTACTTCCTTTTTACTTATTTATCTGAATTTAAATACCACTATCAAGTTTTTCTAATTAGTATTTTAAATTATTCGAGCAATTTATTTCTGTGATAAATTGTAATCAAAGTATATTATGTCGAGAATTTAATCACGGATATGCAGGTTGGTTCACGACGTTTTGATTGCTCGTCCGTCAGTTTGTTGTCTTTATGTTGTCTATTCATAAGTATTTGGTGAATTATATTCACATTTAGTAATAAATACAAAAACTTTCTAATTAGACAACGAAATTGGAAACAAACTAATACTGCGACACACGAAATAAAGACCATCTACACAATTTCATTTTTTATTGTGGACATGGAATAGTAAACAAATATTTTAAATTAATTAATTAATGCTTAATTCATTTAAAATACTATATAATTTTTGAACAATAACATATTGATAATGTCATATTATAAAAAAATCACGCATAATAAAAGTGATTATACATTATTAAAATATAGAATTAACAGAGTTCTATAAAGAGGTTGAAGCCAGTAGTGGCGCAGTGGCACGAAGTGTGACTGTAAAACCGATTGGTTGTGGGTTCGACCCCCACTCGAGGAGATGAAATATTTACTTAAATATATATTTCCATTTCTTCGCTCTGGTGTCGAGGCAAACCGTTGCGTTAAGTTCTGCCACTCAATGCTTCCAGAATTCGGCAGAAAGTGCCCTTCCCTCTGCGTACTCTGCTGTGTGCGTAATCAGCGTGAAGCTGATTTTTTTTTATAAAGAGGTTAGTTACATACTTTGATTCGACTGATATGTCATATAATTTTTTCTACTAATCATACGAGTGTGAAGTGGTCGTGCAAAAACTAAATATTTCATTGCAAGAGCGGTCCTTTCATGTTAATTACGGAAATTACAACTTATCTCCTTGAAACAGGTTATCCTACATTTATATGACAAGCAATGTCGATTGATAGTAGAGTAAATTATTATGATGTTTTTATGTTGAGGCCAGTCCTGGCGCTGGTCGTGGGTTCGATTTCCACTTAAAGAAATGAAATATTTAACATTTTTGTTTCTTCGTTCTGACGTCGAGAATTCCGCGGAAAGAGGGGAGCGAAGAGTCTTAACACTAGGCGTCCTCTGCCTACTCTGCTACATGCCAGAAAGAGAGAGACGCTGAAGAATATTATTAATAAAAATATTTTTAATAATAATTTACTTTTAAAGAAAGTATTATACGCCTAAAATTTCTACAGAGCTCAGTTTTAAGAGAACTCATGCAAACTGGTTCTTAACCATAATACGAATAGTTTAAAAGCCAATGTAGGTCACGAGGCTTTTACTGAGTTTGAAGCAATGTTTGGGGTGGCTTTACTTCTATGATATACTCTTCGTGTTTCCGGCCTATCTTAAAACTAACCACTTTCTGCAACATCCGTCTACAGTATGAATTTGAAATGTTTAGATTTTCTCTTAGATATATTAAATATGAAAATGAAAGTAGATTTGCTTATGTTTTATATGTAGTAATATAATATTTAAAGAAAATATATTTTACGACCAAATTCTAAAAATGGATGTTATTTAAATTTGCTATTAGCTAATATTTACTTTTTTTCAGCTTCACGTAAACAGAAGGAATCTAGTGTTAAGACCTTTGTCCACTTTCGGCCTAATTTTCGAAACATTGCGTATTGAGTTGTGGAACTCAACGTCGCGCCCTATACAATAGAATATGGAATTAAATGACTTAAATATAGTCCCCGCATGGTATTGCATCCACAACCATCGCATTTTTTCTTCAACTTCACGCTGCGCATTGCTGTATTACGAACCTAAAAAAAGTGTTAAGACACTCCGTTGTGAGTGATCGTGTGTGAGTGACGGCACTGAACGCCGCGCTATTGCCTTGGTACCATCACATTTACAGTACAGTAAACAAATACTTGTGAATTTATATTTTTAGTACGTGTAAACGTTTGATAAATATAAAATAAAGTGATTAAAATAGCAACAAAGGCGTTATATTCATTTGTGGTTTAATGAAACACTAACTGGATGGTTTTAAATAAACGAGATATATACTGAAGATAGAGTTCGTTAACGTTTAACATGTCTCATAATGGCTTGTTAACGAACGTCACTTTATTAATAGACTGTATTTTATTAATAGTGCTTGTTTTCGTTCAGGTAACTAACTAACTGGCTTAGAGCTATACATTGTAATATTACAATGTTGTAACATTATAATAAAGTTATTTTATACTAAATATAGAAATAAAAATATATATTAATGATATGTATAAGTATTTGATAATTAATTAATTAGAGCAACGCTAATGTTAGAGCATTTATGTATGTATTTTTAGGGTTCCGTACCTTAAAAAAGACAAGATGGAACCCTAGGAAGTAATAGAATCAATTTGTTGTCTGTCTGTCTGTCAAGAGTGTGAGTGTATGTGTATAGTGTATCGATCTGATATTAATATCAAACTTTCAGGTCTATGGTCCCTTAAAGCACATAAAATCAAGCTTCTAAGTTAACGCAATCAAAGGATACACTGGCGTTTATGCATCGTTTTTACTACATTTTTATGAGATTCACCCTGTAATAATTGTAATAATTTGTTAAGAAGTGAGAACTTTCATGACTGAATATTCCCGCAAACTTAAGTTTATCAATTCTTATAAATTATACGGTATGCGAGCCCGACTCGCATTTGACTGGTTTTACACACACACACACTAAAATTGTCAACATTTTTAAATGAAAAAAAAAAAAACAAAAAAATTGTTTACGTAAACTAAATTCAATTTTACCTGTCGTTAGGTCTATATCTATACTATATACTAATACTGAATCTGTACCCGTAGTGTACCTAATAATTTCTATTTCATACCACTACCGTGGTCACGGTGGCACCGCGCCATGTTCTAATGAAAATATCGCGTGGATTCCGCTCATTTATATCTCGGAGGCCAATCTTGGTGCTTGATTTTGTTTATGTTTGGATTTGCTACCGTTTGTTTCTTGTTAGTTGCTTAGCTAGCTTTGTTAGATATATTTGTCCCCAATTGCCTCGCTCGAATAAAATGTCAAGTTTTTTTTTTTTAAATAGCTTCACTCTGTATCTCGCATATAGCAGGGTAGGCAGAGGGAACCTAGTGTTAAGACACTCCTTTTTCCACTTTTAATGTGACAGAACTCAACGCCGCTTCTTTTTCATTAAAGTTGAGTTTAGATGATTTTTATCTTATACTCATTACAAATAGATTATTGTGGTAAGGAGGCTATGGTAGTTCTGTAGGATAGCATTTGACTCTGTGTGGTAGTTGTGAATTCGATTGCAGCTTGCTTAGGCAAAGCAAGCGAGCAGGTATGGCGTCGAGTTGCGCCACTCAATACGCTTATAGTATTTTATAATTATGTTTATTTGTCTTGAATAGTCAATAGTCAATTGAGCGGTAAGCGGAGAATGAAATATCTTGACACTAGGCCTCTCGAAAGTAGTAGCTACACGATGTATTAGGTGCATAGCAGGAAAAGCAGAGGGAACCTGGGAATCTAGTTAAGACACTCTGCAACTTTACTTTAATAATTGTAGAGAATTATGTAAAAAGCATTAAGCAACGTGCTTTAAAATATAGGACAAGATCTGTATTAAATTTCCATTTGATAATGTTAAACTTAAAACTGTTATTTATTTATGTCAAAAGATTAATATTTGTCGGCCGTATTCTAAAGCGACAACTTAAACTTACCCAATAATAATAATTGAGATTTTTCCGCCGA
The DNA here is from genome assembly GCA_021202915.1 of Heliconius himera. Classification (NCBI taxonomy): domain Eukaryota; kingdom Metazoa; phylum Arthropoda; class Insecta; order Lepidoptera; family Nymphalidae; genus Heliconius; species Heliconius himera. Next base: position 51,298 of record JAJHJA010000629.1, read on the forward strand.
TGATTTAGCATTCTAAAGAATTTAGAACACTGTTTGACTTGTTATAATTCTAAAACTGGTAATTTATTCTTATTAATAAAAGTTAAAACAGCTTCACGCTGTGTAGCCCGCATAAAGCAGGGCAGGCAGGTGGAACCTAATGTAAAGACACTCCGTTACCCACTTTTTCGACGCCGATTTCTTTGAGGTTATTGCCATTTGATACCAGAGCGGAGAAATTAAAATATTAATAAATAATACATTACCCCGAGTGGGGATCGAATCCACAACCGTCACGTTGTAGACAAGTGTAGTTGTTGTATATAATTGTTAGTAAGATTTTACATTCAATATTGATTTATGGATCTGCCCAATAAAACATGACAAAAATGAAAGAGTGACAAATTTTAAAAAATATATTTGAATAATAAAAAAAAATAACAGAGAGAGAGAGATAGAGAGAGAGGGGAGAGATAGAGAGAGAGGGGAGAGATAGAGAGGGAGAGGAGAGATAGAGAGAGAGGGGAGCGAGATATAGATAGAGAGAGAGGGGAGAGAGAGATAGCTAGAGAGAGAGAGAGAGAGAGAGAAGAAGAGATAGCGAGAGATGGGAGAGAGAGAGAGAGAGAGAGGTGGGGGAGAGAGATAGATAGAGAGAGAGAGAACAGATATGTTTAATTGTAGATTAAGAAAAATGAAATGGAAGACATATTATAGACAAATTTTTAATTTTCTTCGATTTGTAGGTATAAATTTTTAATTTTCTTTGATGTAGTTTCATGATATGCGGCTGTAGGTTCCCCTTCTCAAAACAAAATATAATTGATTTAAAAAAAATCTTTAGCTTCTCCGCATAAAACGGGAAACTCCTGATTAAAAATACATGAATTGAATTCCATCTAAGATAAATCAAACGATGCACTTGGCTCGACCTCAAAGCTCTTCACCCACATAAGTAAGTACTCTTCTGATGTATCGCTCTTATATTTAGTTTTTTTATTTGTTTTTAAAATTATAAGAATAACTAAATTATTATTATAATATTTTATAAAATTATATTTAAATAAACAAAAATAATAAATCATATGATAAGAATAATTAATACCTAAACTAACTCCTAGTCTATATTGACTCTAAAAGATACATATGTACGGCGATCTGGTTTCTAAATAAGTTTATATTATGACTAACGAAACGAAAACTGACATAATAACTGACTAATATTTATAAAATCAGCTTCACGCTGTATCCCGCACACAGCAGGGTAGGCAGAGGGAACCAAGTGTTAAGACACTCTGTTCCCCACTTTCTGCCGAATATTGGAGGCATTGCGTGTTGAGTGGCAGAACTCAACGCCTTGCTTAACCTCGACACCAGAGCGAAGAAATGGAAATATAAATTTAAGTAAATATTTCATCTCCTCGAGTGGGGATCGAATCCACTGATTGATTTATAAATATGACTTTAAATACATAACTATAAAAATTTATAGATAATTTAAGGCCATTGTCACACAAAGGTCAACGTTTGACTATAAGCACGGTGATTGTGTGTACAGTTCCCATTCTCTTACTCTTGAGGTTGGTAAGGCAAAGTGAATTCTGACACAGAGAGCGAGGAAATAAAAATACTAAATATTTCGCTTCCCCAAATGGTAATCAAACCCACAACCGTCGCGTTTACAGTCACACGCTTGTGTCCCTGCACCACGACGGCCCAAAATATTATTATAATCATTCAAATATCGATTCAAGATATACATTGAAATCATTTTCATTTCATCAATCAATCACCTTTGCTCAGTAGTTAAAATAATTGTCACAACATTAACTTAAATAGATCACTGGATTTTCTTTTAAAACATAAAGAGTAAATAAATTATAAAACATCAAATAAAATTAGGACAAAACATCAACTTCACGCTGTATTCCGCCCATAACTGGGTGGACAGAGGGAACCTAAAGTTAGACACTCCGTTCTCCATTTTCCTTCGAATTCTGGAGGTGTTGAGTGGCGGAACTCAACGCCGCCCTTTGCTTTGACACTAGAGCGAAGAAATGGAAATGTAAATTTAATTTAATTTTCTCGACTGGGGATCGAACCAACGACCAGTCGTGTTCACAGTCGCAGTTTGTGCCCCTGCGCCATGACTGGCCTCAAATACTACCTGTATTATATATATATAATTATAAAAACCAGCGAAGCGCGAGTCGAACTCCCTCACTGAGGCTTTCGTGCCAATTCCAGGATTGTAGATTAACGGGACATACGAGTTGTTAAAGTGGACAAAGTTAAGTTTTCAGGCATATGCACTCATTTTGTATATAATGAACTACAAATATAAATTTGTAAAGATTATTTTCTATGAAATATTTATAAATTTCCATTTTCGGTTTTTTTCCTTTATTTCAGTTGTAAGTTCTCACTTCGTGTTCTTCTGTTCCTATGCTTCAAGGAACCATGAACCTAAGCAGTTTCATTTCGGAAATACATGGTCCAAATACATGGTCTTGACAGACATAGAGACGGACAACAAAATGATCCTATAAGAGTTCTGTTTTACCTTTTAAGGCACTGAACCCTAAAAAATAAGCATCGAATTACGTGTCCATAGTATGCATTTGTCGAAGAGCAAAAGGACATAATAACTAATCAAAATTCATCACAAACAACCAACTCTAAATGCTATGAAGTATGAATATCACGTAACAGTTATGTACCCAATGAAACGAGCAATTTGATTTAACTGACCACACATCGGTACTTACTCATTTAAAGCGATTGATCTTGTGTGGGTCCTTTATAGTAGCACTTATACTGTATAGTTGTACCCATTGACTATTTATTACATTTTTGTTTCTTTATAAAATTAAAATTAAATTAGCTTCACGCTGTATCTCGCACACAGCAGGGTAGGCAGAGGGAACCTAGTGTTAAGACACTCCGTTCCCCACTTTCTGCCGAATTCTGGAGGCATTGCGTGTTGAGTGGCAGAACTCAACGCCCCGCTTAACCTCGACACCAGAGCGAAGAAATGGAAATATAAATTTAAGTAAATATTTCATCTCCTCGAGTGAGGATCGAGCCCACAACCAGTCGGTTTTGCAGTCACACCTCGTGCCGCTGCGCCACGACCGGCCTCTTTGTTTCTTTATGTTTCTGAATAATGAAAATAAATGAAAAGCTTTCTTTAGGAATTCATTGACTGTAACGAGATTATAATCAAATTTGTGCATTAAGCTATTTTTTATTGAATTATGAATATTATTGAGGGTAGTTGTGGCGTAGGGCCACAAGCGTGTGACTGAAAACGTAACGTGGTTGCAGGTTTGAGAAAATACTCTCTCACTACTCGAGAAATTAATATATTTAACACTTTAATTTCTTACTCTGTACTGTACTGTATTTCGTACTTCAAATCGCAGCGTTGAGTTCCGCCACTCAACACTCAATGCCAACAGAATTCGGCGGAAAATCGGGAGCGAAGTGTCTTAGCATTAGGCTCCCTCTGCCTCCCTGCTACATGCGGTAAAAAGGTTGAATCTGAAAAAATAACATAAAATTTTCATTTTAAATTTAATTAAAATAGCAGAATTTATGCTTTATATTCCTGTTTTAGGCAAGTGAAACAACAACTGAGGGCGAGTATTATTAAGATAGGATCATTATTTCTGTACCGCCGCTTTCTTCATTAAAATATCTTTAAATCTCTCGTAGGTACAGCTGCAGGCATAAAACACTCTTGTATTGTTGGTAGGGGCCTGCTGATCGTGATCTGATGCCTATGAAGCCAATAGCCGCCCGTACTACAATTGTCTAGGGTACAGTACGGTCGAAGAGTCGTGGCCGTCTAAGCTAGCTGTAGATGGCCGCGCAAATTTAACTTTAAGGTTTTTTTTATTTTTTTCTGAGGCAACAATGTACAAAAGTTCAGAAAGTTTAAATTTAGGGCGGCCACGACTCGTCGACCATACTGTATATTATTTGAACTCTTAAACGGCATACAATGTTTTTCCATATTAAATATGTAAAAAATATTTGAAAAAATTGTTTGCCAATTTTATACACATTGCTAATAGCCCAAGATCCCAGGGCCGCCAGACCTATGTCATTTTAGCAAAGCTGAAATGTTGAGGACTATTACTCTAATATGTAGTTAAGACGGCATGCGTACTCACTAAATTGAAAATGGGGCCCTTTCAGAGGTAGCTCCAAATAAAGGTACATTTCTGTCTGGGAGGATGGTTGAGCTTTTGTATTGGTCTGGGTAAGGGGTCTTGAAATAGTCTGTAAATAATATACCTATGTGAAATTGAAGCTTACTAGTAACTAACGCAGTTTGCTTCAATTTTAAACGACCTTTTCATTACATTACATTATTCTTAAAAATATATTTAAATACTAGCGTTTCTGCTTTAACGTAAGTGAAAGCATTTTCAAGTTAGCAAGTACACATACCGTCTTAGCTACATTTTAGACTAGTAAGCCTCAAAATTTCGTAAAGACGCAAGTGTGGGGGCCCTGGGATCTCAGTCTATAAACATTTATTTGATGAATCTCATAGCTATAATGTATTTATCACTAACATAACAACAATATACTTAGGAATAAATATTTGTGAAATTAGAAATATACCGACATCTAGGGTAGCTTTTTCGGTGATCTTTAGCTTAAACAGTGTAGTCAAAAATACTTTATTTATATTTAAAAGTATACACATCTTTAGAAATCTTTTAAACACAATAAGCAAACATCAACTTAAAATTACTTATTTAGAAAACGTATAAAAATGTTTTTGGCCTGGTCCTGGTCGGTTTCCAGGAGGCGCGGGTTCGAGTCCCGCTACGTTCAAATTTTTATACGTTTTCTAAATAAGTATTTTTCTATCCTAAGTGTGGAATAACACTTTAAAAATGTTTAAAAATAACTTAAAATTAACTTTTATTAAACTTAAGTCAGCTTAAAATATCCAAATTCAAAGGAAGACTATAGCAATTGTTCTCCAAATGGTGATTGTCGTCCGGCCGTTAACGAACGCCGTAGAACAAGTGCACTTGAAACGTAATGAGGCTCAAATTAGAGATGCGAGTCACTTGGCAAGTAATGACTTTTTCGGTAAGTGGTGAACCGTGAGGACGCATACCTAAGTAAGAAAGGGACAGTCCGGAATTAACAAGATGACGGATAAAAGGATAAGGTAGTCTTTGTAATTTCGCAGACATTAATTAAAAAGTTGTTTTTGTGTTGAGATGTGAAGGTGTTTGAGGTGGATATTACACTGATGAACAAAGAATACGTAATTTATTATGATTATTATAAGAAATTGAGGCCAGTAGTGGCGCAAGGGCACAGGGCGTGTGACTGTAATCATGACAGGTTGTAGGTTAGATTCCCACTCGAGGAAAAAAAATATTTAATATTTTCATTTCTTCATGATGTCATCTGGTGTCGAGACAAAGAACGGCGTTAAGTCCCGCCACTTAACACGCGATGCCTCCAGAATTAAGAGAAAATTGAGGAACGGAGTATGCTAACACTAGGCTGCCTCTGCCAACATTGCTACCTGAAGGAAGTAGCGGCACAGCGTGAAACTGAAAAAAAATAACAAAAAATAACAAAGAATAATTTATTCTTGTTGTTAAGTTGATAAATAATACACTTTATTTATTCGTCCATTACAAAAGAAAAGACTACGCAAAATGTAATGCAAACGTGCGGCATATCGTTTACAAAAATATTTTCAATATTATTAAAGACATTATAAGAAGAGGAGATTTGTATTATTAATATACAACTAATCCAATCTGCCGATATCATAGCGGAGTGGGACAGCATCTGACTGCAAACCCGATGGTTGTTGGTTCAATTCCACCTCGAGGCAATATGTTGTTTTCATAGAGTGCCGCTGCTCAACACGTAGTGTCACAAAATCGAGAGAAAAGCAGAGAATGAGATGTCTTAAAAAATCGCCAAATATAAATAAAATTGGAGTAAACATTCATTCTTTACTATGCAACGTAGTAAGTAGTTGTTTTTACGTCTTTGAACCGGATTCATTCTTCCTGTAAATAATATGCGTGCTTTCGTCGTATAAACAAGCGAGAGCAATGATCGCAATAACATCAATGTATAGAGTAGGAAACAACAGTCGCTGAACTCTACATTTACACAAATAAACATCGTAAGGGAAACTCCTTAAATTAGTTACTACGTTTCAAAATATAATAGCTATGTTTTATTTACTTTGGTTGTAAGTATAAGTATAAAATAACATATTGTTTGATCTTAACAAATGTTATTATCTGCAATTCAAGCTTGACAGCTTCACGCCGTATCCTACAGATAGCAAGGCAGGCAGAGGGAACCTACTGTTCCCCTCTCTCCGCCGAATTCTGGAGACATTGTATGTTGAGTGGCGAAACTTAACGCCTCGCTTTACCTTAGTACCAGAGCGAGAAAATGAAAATAGTAAATATTCCATTTCCTGGGGTGGGAATCAAACTCAGAATCTGTCGTCGTGTCTATAGTAACAAGATTATGCCGCTGCGCCAGCAAGTCAAATCTGACATTTCTTTATTTTTGGGCTTGAGTAGAAAAAAAATAAGTACTTATATATTTTTAAGGAATGTACTTTAAAATATCATCTCTACTCTCTCATCTCGTCTACATCGATCGCCATGCCCCTATCAATTACATCATGGTCTGCACGGCTATAAATCAAGATCAGCGGCGCGCGCGCTGGGGTGGCATCGGGCACGCACACGAGACGACCGTTTCTAGTTTATTTGTTATCGTTTCACAAACTACTTGTTACTGACCCTAAATGTTTGTGGTGACCTATCCCACTATAGAAAGGTTTTTATGGTGCTATAGTTGCAGTGGAGAAAACTAAATTGTTGATGTTTTATTTGACTTTTAGACATAGATTTGCAAATTAAAAATTTAATCACATTAAATCAGCTTCACGTTGTATCCCGCACAGAGCAGGATAGGCAGAGGGAATCTAGTTTTAAGACCGACTCTGTTCCTCGCTTTCCGCCGAATTGTGAAGGCCTTGCGTATTAAAGAACTCAACGTCACACTTTGCCTCGACAGCAGAACGTAGAAATAAATATTTCATTTCCTCGAGTGGGGATCGAACCCACAACTAATCATCTATCGTGTTTCAGTCACACTTTGTGTCCCTGCGCCACAACTGGCCTCATAATATGTAAAAATAATATTAATGACTATCTAAATTAATTACAATTAATTTATTTATATGAATCCAGCATGGCACAGAGGGATAGTGACTAATTGTGGCGCGATGGTTGTGTATTCCATTCTCACTTTTTTATTTCCCGCTCTGTCAAGACTAAGCGCGATGATAAGTTCCGTCACTCAACACGCAATGTCTCAAATTTGGGAGAAAATTCGAGAGTGCTTTGACATATTTTTTTCCCTGCATACTATAATTATATAATACTATAAAATTAATGTACAGAGTTTTTATTATTTATCATTAATTGGTCTTAAAAACAATTAATTATATATATTTACTTTATTTACATCTTACAGTTATTTAGATTGACGTACTGATACGAATCGGGAGGCTATCGGGTTTTAAAAGGTCTACGTACTGTGAACAGGAAATGAAACTGATCCTGGCAAATATATGTCCATCTTATCTGACATATCTTCGACTTATGCGGCCAATATCCTATTTAAAGGATATAAAGCAGCTCACCGTATATTCGAACCTAGAGTTAAGACACTCTGTTCCTCATGGGCCGGAATTTTGTTTTCTTTTTTTATAAGGAAAATAATTTAAAAGTAACTAGATTAACGTTATATATGTCTATATGGATCTCTTATTTACTATTCTTTACTTAAAGGGTATCTATGGCTAAGCCGGTTAAATTAGCTGAGTGTTTAAAAGTATCAATTGAAATCGAAGGGAAGAGAGCAGTTCGTTTTGAAAAGGGTCAGTCAGTTCAATTCTACTAAAAGCAATTCGTGATTGGTTCTCTGATATATTGCGATAAAATACTGCAAGCGCAAGCTATTCATCATAATAAAGTAAACAAGATGTATCTAATCAATATATAATATGTTTAATACAAAAAAATATTTAGTTCTGTTTGTCTATTATATTTTTTTATTAAAATTATGCTTTAGGAGGGTTATTGGATATGATACATTAAGGGCTACTATAAAAATTAAACGTAGATCAGTAGGTATTAAAATGGACATGCTAGATCTCGATTTTTTTTAACTTGTGATTTTTTTTTTCAGGTGGCACAAGATGGCACTTGGCATTATAAAATAATTGATGTGGGCTGTTTAGAAAACATGGCAGCTTACGAATGTATAAATTTGCAATAACTTCTTAGAAGTTTTAAATTTTACAATAGAAAGCAATATAAATAAAATGAATTTTAAAATAATATCACTATTGTTGACTTGGAATTTTTTATTAATAAGTGCAAAGAGAGATTCCTTGGAAGATGATGACTCTCGAGCCAGAGAAATAAGGAATAAAGAGAATAATCGAAATCGGACTACTTTTAATGGGACATTGACAGACTTGCCTGAAAGAAGGTATTTGAGGCACAGAAATAGCTCTCGTTTTCGCGGCGATAGACGCAGATTTTGGGAGCGTGAACATGAAATCCGACGTGATAGAAGAAGAGGATCAGATGCTCACTCTTCTGAAGAATACATCAACAATCGGACTGATCCGTACGCCAAAAAAGATGAGAAAAACCGTAAAACGGAAAAACACTGGATGAAAAATACTTCAGAAAAAATAAATGAAAGACGGAAACAGGGGAACCAAAGTAAGCCAGGTCGTCCGCTGCCTGTAAGAGAAAATACAACTAGATTCAAGCCAAAGTTGACGAATAAATGGCAAAGTGGTGGATATATTCCATATCCACAACCACGAGAAAAGAAACCCAATATAATACTGATTCTAACAGATGATCAGGATGTTGAACTTGGAAGTTTGAATTTTATGCCGAGGACCATGAAAGCTATAAGGAGTGCCGGAGCAGAGTTCCGCCACGCGTACACGACGACGCCTATGTGTTGTCCGTCTAGGTGAGTTTTAAAAAAGCTTTATTGGAAATATATAATTAAAGGCCGGTCGTGGCGCAGCGGCACGAGGTGTGACTGCAAAACCGACTGGTTGTGGGTTCGATCCCCACTCGAGAAGATGAAATATTTACTTAAATTTATATTTCCATTTCTTCGCTCTGGTGTCGAGGTTAAGCGCGGCGTTGAGCTCTGCCACTCAACACGCAATGCCTCCAGAATTCGGCAGAAAGTGGGGAACGGAGTGTCTTAACACTAGGTTCCCTCTGCCTTCCCTGCTGTGTGCGGGATACAGCGTGAAGCTAATTTTTTTTTTATAATTAAATAAATTGCACTACGCATCCTCAGGCAAACACAAGCACAAATATCTTGTAGCGATATGTGTACAGGGTATTCGTGTAATTAATGTTAATTAAGTGTTTTTTAAGACTAATGTCTTACTTAGAGGCCAGACGTGGCGCAGGGGCACAAACGTGTGACTGTAAACGCGACTGGTTATGGGTTTGATTCCCACTCGAGAAAATAAAATATTTAATATTTTCTTTTCTGCGCTCTGGTGTCGAGGCAAATTGAGGCGTTAAGTTCGTACACACAACTTGCAATGCTTCCAGAATTTGGCAAAAATTAAGGTGTGGGGTGTCTTAACCTTAGGCTCCCATTTGCCTACCCTGCTACACGCTGAAAAAAAAAAAGAATTACTTGAATATATTAGATTTCTATATAGACCTATACAGTATACTTATAAGATAGATCTGCAGGATTAAGTGGTTTAACACGGCGCTGTAGAATAGGTCGATAGATCCTGTTTATCAATAGAGAATGTCAGTCACTAACTAGGCATTGTAAAGTCGGTATTGTAAAGTAGACTACATTCGGCGGTACGCTGTACTCAATATTAATATTTTTTTAGAGAGGTATTTGGTCTTTACAGAAAATTTCAATACAATAATTATACTTAAAGTGTGTAAATAATATTTCAATATAACAAATTTATAAATAAATATCTCATCTGAAATAATCATTTTTCAATTAACTGAAATTTACTTCGAGTATTTGTTATGAAATAAAAGCAGCTTGCGTTTTTTCTTGCATAGCAGGGTATTTAGTGGGGGTCTCACAACACACAGTACCTCACTTTCCGCTCAATTTTTTCGAGATGCTTTATGTCTCGTTAAGAAAATGATCACAAATAAAATTCACCCGAGTGGGCATCAAACCCGCTATCCCTATGCGCCACGAACGGCCTCTGTTATAACAATACTCTTCTATTTTGTCCAGGAGTTCGCTGTTAACTGGTGTCTACGTGCACAACCACAACGTGTATACCAACAACGACAACTGCTCGTCACCGATGTGGCAGGCCAAGCACGAGACGAACACTTTTGCCACCTACCTCTCGAATGCCGGTTATCGTACAGGTAAGCCTAGTTAGTCTATTTATTTTTAACTAAATATTTGATATTATACTGCAATTTTTGAGGCCAGTCGTGGCGCAGCGGCACGAAGTGTGACTGTAAAATCGACTAGTTGTGAGTTCGATCTCCTAGCTAATTTTTAATTTAATACTGCATTTTATAAAGTACACCCTATCCTTAACCATAAGTATATTCCCATTCGCTATAAACAGAGCGGTAAGAAAATAGGAAAAAACCTTACCTTTTCTTCTCTTCTTTACACACTTAAAAAGATAAATATTTTTTTTAAATCGTATTAAAAATTACAGCTTTGGACGCTTTGACTATTATGAGCTTGGACAGTTACCAAGAGTCGCGGGTTCCTATCTCGTTTCATTAAAAATTCTTAAACATTTCTAAAATAAGTAATTTCAATACATGATTTGTAATAACTATCATAAAATGATTTAATTTAAAATTACACAAGCCGTAAAGATGTAATGAGTTAATAAAGATACCAGAAACGTGTTGTGGGGACCGTTAAACCACGTCTTCTAAGCTCGCTCGACGCTGGTTAGACATAAGAGCTGGACTTGAACATAAGATACAATTTAATATGTTTAGATTATTATTTATTACTTAATACAATTTGACAAATAGAGACTTGTTACAAAAAAAAATGATTGTCTGTATAAGGTTACCTAAAATATGAAAAGTTATGTGATATCATGTAAAACTTACTGTTTTTGCCGATATGTAAAACACAAACGTATTGCTTAAGATTACTTGATTCTCCTGATTTAGAACCTACTTCGAGTACTATGATAGCAGCAGTCATATCAAGATATGGTCAAATATGGTCAAATATTTAAATGTTTAATATAAAAATCATTTATAGAGTTTAAAATATAAGATTTTAATGAAAACACTTCCTGTGGCATTACTATTTTGGAGGCGGTTGTTACAAGTATCTATAGTAATTTATACAATAATTCTAAAATGACTGTTTATATGGTACTTAAAGGCTTAAAATTTGTTACGCCATTTGCGAGTGCAGATAATTAATTATAATTTGTAATGTAGTCCTTAAATGGGTTACGGTTTCTTTATATATTAATAACAGGGTTGATTATAGGGTAGCTATGTTTTTGTTCCTTTAAGTTTACAAAATTGTATAGTTTTTGTTTTTATTTTCAAGATTTAATAGAAGTACATTCAAATTTAAAAAATATATATTTTTTGATTGTTAAATAATCTTAATGTTAAAATAGTTATTTTATTTACTTACTTTCAAATTTTTTTTGTAATTATAGATAATTTGTCACATCTATATTTATTTTAAAGCAAATTTAAATAATCCTTAAAATTTTTAAGAAAGTCATAAAATGTTAGCTTAGCTCTTGGAAGCCTTTCAAACGTTCTGACCACCTCACATCAAATTTTTCGAGTTCCGCAATATATATTTTTTTATATGTTTTAAAAAAAATCTTTCTATTCTGAATTTGTAAAGTGTATAACACTTTAGATAATGTTAAAAATGTATATTTACTTCATATATTTTAAGAAATATCTACTTCTAAGTCGGAAAGTTCTATTTTCCACGTTTTGCTTATTTCGGGAAAACGTACGCTGGTGTGCTAACTTAACCTAACATACTTATTGAGTAAACGTATAAATATTTTATCTTAAGTCTTCTTAATAAGTATTTTTCTTTCCCAAGTGTGGAAGAACACTTTAAAAATGAAAAAAAATAATCAATCAAACATTTTATCTAGCTGGACCGAATCGAAATCAATTAAATTAAAAACATATTCGATTTAGCATTTAAACCCACATCCTTCACCAATTTTTTTATATACTACTGCGCCACAGGTGCCCCTGTATAAGGTGTTCCGTATAATAATGCTATCATAAGTATCTATTACAGCTATGTGATGTTAATTGCTACTATTATGAACATATAAAGCATTATTTTATATGAAAAATAATTCTTGATAGAATTTTGCAATATTAATATGATTGTTAATCGATTTATTCGAATGAAATTTAATATGTGAGGCCAGTCGTGGCGCAGGGGCACAAAGTGTGACTGTAAAACTGACTGGTTGTGGGTTCTATCCCCACTCGAGGAGATGAAATATTTACTTAAATTTATATTTCCATTTCTTCGCTTTGGTGTCGAGGACAAGCGCGGCGTTGAGTTCTGCCACTCAACACGCAATGCCTCCAGAATTCGGCAGAAAGTGGGGAACGGAGTGTCTTAACACTAGGTTCCCTCTGCCTACCCTGCAGTGTGCGGGATACAGCGTGAAGCTGTTAAATTTAATATGTGTAATTACAAAACATTGAGGCCAGTCGTGGCTCAGCGGCACAAGTGTGTGACTGTAAACGCGACTGGTTGTGGGTTCGATCCCCACTGTTTAACGCTAAGTTCTTTCTGCTTACATTGCTGTATGCGGGATACAGTGTTAAGCTATTTTTTTTAAAATTTCTATGAACAATAGATAATTCTCGATACAATTTTAAAATATTAATGTAATTGCTAATCGATTTATTGGAATGAAATTTAATAAGTGTAATTACATACAAAATGGCGGTATTCATTAATATTGATATCAATAACTTAAGATAGAGTTGTTGGTATAACCGTAGCCTTTGGAAATACGATATTCACAACACCTGAGAATGCACCTCGTGCGTTTAAAGTATACACTCGATGAAATAATATAACAACGTTACACTGTTTACTTTGTTTAGTTAGAAAATAATAAAATTACTGTTTAATTTATTGTTCATATTTAAATCAAGTCAAATGAGCTTCACGCTACAGCAGGTTATGCAGAAGGAACGTAGTGTTAATACATTCCGTTCCCCACTTTCCGCCAAATTTTTCGTTGAGTGGCAGAACTCAACGCCTGTCTTTTGCCTTGTTACCAGAGCGAAGGAATTAAAATATTAATAAATAATTCCCTCGAGTGAAGATCGAACCCACAACCGTCGCGTTACAGTGTTAAAAGAACAAGAAACACAAATATACAAGTATTTGGGTATACATACATTAAATTAGCCATTTTTCCCAATATTCATATCATTTTATTACGACTGCCTCGGCTTAATTGTTTCAAGGTAACTTGATATCGATTATTTATTACTTACTTATTAAATATCAGCAATATGAGAGTTACGTCAAATATTTAGCAAATGTGTATTATATTAGAATAAATAGGTAAAAAAATATATTAAATTATTATAGTAGCTTAATAGGTACACAAGAATGTACAGAAGAAAATCAAAATAAACAAAAGTTTATTTTCGTTTTAAAGTATTTCCTTCGAGGCCAGTCGTGGCGCAGCGGCACAAAGTGTGACTGTAAAACCGACTGGTTGTGGGTACGATCCCCACTCGAGGAGATGAAATATTTACTTATATTTATTTATATTTATATTTCCATTTCTTCGTCTGGTGTCGAGGCAAAGCGCGGCGTTGAGTTTTACCACTCAACACGCAATGCCTCCAGAATGAAGAATGGGGAACGGAGTGTCTTAACACTAGGTTCGCTCTGCTTACCCTGCTGTGCGCGTGAAGCTAAAAAATAAAATAAAATAAATAAATAAAATAAAATAAAATTAAAAAAAGTATTTCCTTCATATAATAATACGTTGAGAACCCAGCTTTTCCTTTCGTAACACTACTTACGAAACACAGTGTACATACTGCTAATTGCATGTAAACGACCGAGATGTTAAAGCATAACATTATTTATATCCTTAATACTTGTACGCTCGTTATCTTATCATTTCGCAGTACAAAGGCCCATAAGTCAATACCGATAAGCCTTAGCCGACAGGACTAATTTTATAAGTGACAAGAAAGATTTGTTCTAAATATCATATGATATGATAGGCGGCGTGGGTGCACGTGGGCAGCCGGACGTTGGCTATTCCATCCCATCCAGTTACCGTCACGTATGAATATATTCATATAGAAATGTCCTTGCTCGTATTTGGGGAGGGCGATCGTATCACATCCGGTGAAGATGGGCAGTGATTCGAACGGAACGGAAAAGATAATTTGCGAACGTCGCATTGTAGTCTATAAAACTCGCAACACAATGTACTGGAGCCAAGTTGAGGACAAAGTCCGGAATGTGGGATCAATCGACGCCTGAGCTACTAAAATGGGTCTAGTTTTCACATTGCATTGTTTAGAAATTTGGAAATAGATAGATAGATAGATAGAAAGATACTTAGTTATAGAAGATACTTAGTTTTTGTTATATAAATCTTGCCTAAGTTTTTATAAAATTACTAGTGGACTCTTACATTATACAGCTACTGAGTCGAAAATTATTTTCAAACCATTTAGGAACCTATTGGAAGGATAACGTCCTTAAGTAGAAATAGGGGAATAAGAAATACATATAAAAGTATAAAGTTTAACCTTAGATAAATAGAAAAGTGCTGACCTATATCAGTTATGTACACCTTTTTAATAATTTATTATGGTAAAATCGAATTAGTTAAACTTATTATATTTGGAATATTAAGCTGATATATATATACTTAATAGATTTCACAAAAAAATATATTAGTAAATTAAACACTTCTTTTAAACGCGCCCTTTTTGACGTAGCGCGCAGGGTCACAATCGTGTGACTATAAACGTGACAGGCTGTGATTTCGATTCCCACTTGAGGAATTGAAATATTTAATATTTTAATTTCTTCGCTCTGGTGTCGAGCCAAAAGGCAGCAGAATCCACTCAACTCAATCAAAAGAATTCGGCGGAAAGTGAGAAACGGAGTGTCTTAACACCAAGTTCCCAACGCCTACCCTGCTATATACGGGATACAGCGTGAACCTGAAAAAAAAAAACAACCACTTCCAGCTTTTCAAACATCCCTGTACAAAGTTTATTCTCACTACAACACCGAACGAGAGCCCCACGCGACATACGGCACGTGTCAGCAATTTATCATGGTGTCGTTAAAGAGTCCATTTAGCTTGTAAATTTATGCTCGAAACGAGCTATCATAAATTCGCCCCGTTCCGTGCTTTCCTTCCGCCACGGGTATGTGGGCGAAGGGCCCGCCCACGGGCGCATCTTAGATACTACGATCTAATCACTAGATTGCTGCTTCCGGTTAAAGATGAAAGTGGGGAGCGTGGGTATGCCGGTTTCCGATTATCAGGCTTAATTTGTAGTGTATGTAAGTAAATAGTTGTTTATTGCATTCTATCGTTGTTTCCTTAATAAAAAAATTGGAGGTAATTGTGGCCAGTCGTGGCGCTGGGGCAGTAGTGTGTGGCTGCAAACGTGACTGGTTGGGTTCGATCCTCACTTGAGGAAATGAAATATTAATTCATATTTATATTTGCCTTTCTTCGCTCTGGTGTTGAGGCAAAGTGCGGCGTCGAGTCGGGCGACTTTACAAGAAATGCTTGCAGAGTTCGGCGGAAAGTGGGGAACGGAGTGTCTTAACACCATTGTTCTACTGTTTGCGGGACACAGCGTAGGGTCGATTTTATAAGTATGTAGTTATTTAGTAGATACTGTCGTCGTTTCTTAAGTAATGTAATACGGCCGTGTTCCAAGAAATATAAGATTTCTGTCTATATTTCCCCTTAATGCACGTGGACTGTAACAAATACAGCGTTAAGTTCGCAGAAGTAGTCGGGTGTATGTGTATTGGCACTTGTAACGGCGATATGTGCAATTTTGCACGTACTCGCTATTATGCTTTAAAGTTGTTGTCTGTAATATATAAATGTATGCAAAATGTTAATATAATTCGAGGCCAGTCGTGGCGTAGGGGCACAAGTGTGTGACTGTGAACGTGAACAGGTTCGGTCCCCTAAGGAAATGAAAATATTTAACAAAAAGCGGCGTTGAGTTCTGCTTCTCAAGCTACACTCGCAATGTCTCTCGAATTTGGCGAAAAATGGGGAAAGGAGCGCCTTAACACTAGGTTCCTTCTACCTACCCTCTTCTGTGCGGGATACAGATAAAGTGGTGAAGCTAAAAATAAATAAATAAATAAAAATATTGCAAAGACAGAATCTTATTACGTTCCTTATAAGCTTGTTTAGGTGTTTGTAGTTGTTCGATCACTGTGTAGTTGAATGTGTAAGCTATTTCAAATATATATTAAATAACCTAATACATACCATTTTACTATTTTTTTAAGCTTCAAATCAGCTTCACGCTGTATCCCGCACACATCAGAGTAGGTAGAGGGAACCTAGTGTTAAGACACTCCGTCCCCCACTTTCTGCCGAATTCTGGAGACATTGCGTGTTGAGTGGCAGAACTCAACGCCGCGCTAATTTTTTTAAGCAATTAGTTAAAAATAACTTATATAAATAAAGATATAACTAATGTAAATTGAACAAAGATGTTAAATATATTTAGCAAATAACATCTCTATTTCGGTTTCGAATTCTTCGTTCGGTCAGTGTGGTCGTGTTTCAACTATCGATGTTATTTTCGTCGCAAATGCAAATATAAGGTATCGATACTAAATCGAAACTTATGCTAGATTCATTTTTATTAACACATTCGATGAAATGTTTTATATTTCATGCCCGTCGCTTACTTACGAGTATCTGTTTAAACTATCATCTTTACGCTGTATCCCGCACACAGCAGGGTAGGCAGAGGGAACCTAGGGTTAAAACACTCCGTCCCCCATTTTCTGCCGAATTCTGTAGGCATTGCTTGTTGAGTGGCAGAATTCTACGCCGCGCTTAGCCTATATATATAAATTTAAGTGAGTAAGAGTGGGGATCGAACCCACAACCAGTCGATTTTACAGTCACACTTCGTGCCGCTGCGCCACGACTAGCCTCATCTCTGTTTAAACTAACTTCAACATATAATAATAGTTTACAAGGTTGTGAATATGAAACATTAATTTTATGTTATAGTACCGAGTGAAGGTCTTACGAGGTGTTGTAGTTATATTACATTGTACTAGAGCAGGGGTTCCCAACCTTTTCTTGATCAAGGACCACTTTCATGTCATTCTTGGTAGCACGGACCACTATGCATGTAGGTATAATAAAAATTAACTGTGATAATTAAACAGAAACTTCGCCTCACCATCCCCATTAATAAAATTAAAATCGTTGGCGGACCATATTTAGGCTTCTGCGGACCACTGGTGGTCCGCGGACCACTGGTTGGGAACCACTGTACTAGAGATATCCACACATAAATCCTATTAGGTCTGTTTGTTCGAACGCTTTATTCTATTAATTAGCAGGGGTCGTTCGCCTCGTACTCAAATAAAGTGCAACTGCAATGTTAAATATGCAAAACGTAATTGATGTTGACAAAACTATTGATGGCGTGCAATTTCGGGACGTATAGGGTAATATTTATTTTTAATCAAGGTACGATAAATAATAATTATGTGATAAATCATTGAAATTAAATTTGTGTATTTTTCTATGTTATTGTGTAGTAAGTAGATATGTACTTTATAAGGTTTCGTATCCATAGGGTTAAACGGGACTCTATTACTGAGACTGAGGCCAGTCGTGGCGCAGGGGCCACAAAGTGTGATTGTAAAATCGACTGATTGTGGATTCCACCCCACTCAAGCCGCCATGCCTCCAGAACTTGGCGGAAAATGGGGAACGGAGTGTCTTAACACTAGTTTCCCTCTGCCTACCCTGCTGTGTGCGGGATACAGCGTGAAGCTGATTTTATTACTGAGACTTCGATGTCCATCTGTCAGTTTGTTTGTCTGTCCGTCTGTCACCAGGCTGCGTATCATAAATTGTGTTAATTAGACAGTTGAAATTCTCACAGATAATATATTTCTGATACCCCTATATTGTTTACTTTTCGTCTACAAACAGATTAACAAATCATTATCTATTGAGTTCACACAGCTATGATTGGAACTAAATGTAAAAATATACAATAATTATTTCAATATATTTACATACAACCTTCAACTATTAAATAATCAAGAGTTCAATGTATATTCAAGGAGTGTTAACGAAGTAACTTCTATGAAACAGTAATATATTCTAGCTCTACAATATTTAGATACGCTCCAGCGAAGGCCCTTTACATACCGATGTATTATTTTAAAGGTCGGCCACTCCTATTTGATAACATCACAATGTACTAACATTATGTAATTTTTACATGACGTTTTATCATTTTTATATTGTTAGATATATATTTGTTATATACAAAATATATATAAGGCTAGTCGTGGCGCAGGGGCACAAGGTGGTACTGGTAAGGACTGGTTGTGGGTTCGATCCCCACTCGAGGAGATGAAATATTTACTTAAATTTATATTTCCATTTCTTCGCTCTGGTGTCAAGGCAAAGCGCGGCGTTGAATTCTGCAGAAAGTGGGGAACGGAGTGACTTAACACTAGGTTTCCCTCTGCCTACCCTGCTGTGTGCGGGATGTAGCGTGAAGCTGACAAAATATATTTAGTATTTATATTAATACAGCCAATTGTTTAACATCCAAGAATTAATATTGGCATATCTGAAAAGTTTAAGTGTGTACGGAGTGTGATTCAATTTTATTGGATGTTTTTTTTAGATTTGCAGATATTTTACAAAAAAAAAACCTTTTTCTTAAATAGAGGCCAACGATTCGATTCCCACTCGGGGGAGGAATTATTTTAACTTTTACCCTTCTGGTAAGCGGTTCAGGAAGGGTAAGATAAGTTTTTCAAAGTTTGACTATTTCGAAAATTAAAGTGGAGCTACAGTATTTAGCAATGTGACTCTGCCATCACAACAACAGTATTCTTAGTTTACAATTTATATATTATCCCATCAGCTGCATACTGGATCACGCACGCGGCAGGGTAGGATTAAGACATTCCAGTCCCCACTTTCCTCGACACCAGACCGAAAAAATGGAAATATAAATTTAAATAAATATTTCATTTCCCCGAGTGGGGATCAAACCCACAACTATCGTCACGCCCTTGTGCTTCTGAGCCACGACGGCCTCAATTTATATAGCATAAAGATAATTTTAGAATTTACATGAAATTAATTTACATTGTGAATGAAATAACCATGTTGTTACGATATTCAATCAAGTTGCTGTGAAGTGGAATGCGTAGGCGCAGCCGCCATGCTGTCTAGTAAATTTGCGTTTATAGAAATATTGCTGACTGGCGTGACTTTTTCTTTTAACATTCATTTTATATGGAAAATAGCAGAGAACAAGCCATATCTTGATGCAGTTGGAGATGATTGTTGATGATGCATACATTAAAGGCTGTAGGTTCGATTCCTATCATATAATATGTATATTTTACGATGTATACGTGGATTTACGTATATGAGTAATGAAACAAGACTTATTTTTCCTTATTTTGTATTTTTTATCCTGCTCA
Source organism: Heliconius himera (assembly GCA_021202915.1). NCBI lineage: Eukaryota > Metazoa > Arthropoda > Insecta > Lepidoptera > Nymphalidae > Heliconius > Heliconius himera. Next base: position 71,131 of record JAJHJA010000629.1, read on the forward strand.
ATAAAATAAAAAATTATAATAAATAAAATAAAAACTTTCCTAACTAAATATGAATTCTTAATTTGGTATCCGACATTAATCATATATTAAATTGTATAACATATAAAAGATCTCAATGATTTTATAAAGGCGGAAAATCAAAAAGTTTCGAGGGCAATAAACACCCACGATAGCTTATCAAAATAGTTAGAAGCAAACATTGATCTAAGGAGCCCGCGAGGCACGTAGGCGCGGACGCCGCCGTGTCTGGTTGCTGCGCCCGCGCATACCACACCACATTCCCATTAAGATCTCAATCGAATATTTCAACTATTTTAATTAAAATCTTCGATTGCGTTGAGAGTTGGCTTAATTGTATTAATATTCGATTTAGGTGCTTTTGTTTGATATATGTACGCTTGAGAATATTTTAATTGTAAAAAGAAAAGAAAAAAATAATGAAAAAGAAATGGTTTTAGGAAAATTAAAATGTACTGAATTTGAAATTTAATATCGAATTGGGCGGCTGATTTTATTCCTAATAAAATTAATCTACAAGATCCTAAATAATAAAAAAAAAACACACAAAACAGCTTGTAATTAATTTGTAATGCTGATAGTTATTTGATTGTGAAAGATTTTGATTTTAAAACATATCATATAATTTATAATTAAATATAAAACTTAAAAAGCGCACATGTGTGTCGGTGTATACTTTCACAAAGTATCTGTAGGTACTGTTGGGAAAGCGGTTTCCAACGTGGCTGCTAATTACTTATCTATTCGCGGCTTATACCTACTCTGCTTCAGATGGACTTTTTAAATTTTAACTTATAGTACACGTGATAAATTAAAAAAAATACTTAAATATATATATTTTTTTAAATCCTCATCAAAAAGCTGTAATTACTTATTACAATTATCTTTATTTTAAATATTACGAAATTTATTTGAGGCCAGTCGTGGCGCAGGGGCGCAAAGTGTGACTGTAAAAGCAATTGGCTGTGGGTTCGATCCGCACTCGAGGGAATAAATAATTATTTTTGAATATTTGCATTTCTTTGCTCTGGCATCAAGACAAAACCCGGCGTTGAGTTCTGCCATTCAACACGCAATGCCTCAAAGAAATCGGCGGAAAGTGGGGGAAACGGACTGTCTTTAACACTAGGTTCCTTCTACCTACCCTGCCGTATGCGGGATACAGCGTGAAACTTATAAAATAAATATATTAACATAAAAACTGTGTTTCTTAAAATTAACTCAAAAAATATCCCAAGGTACATTATGTTAAATGCGTGAGTTGTGACATCCAAATATGTTAGTGGCAGCCATTAGTTATTTCGTCATTGGTCGAAACTATACATCTAACATTAATGCTGCTACTACACAATTATGTAGGTAGGAGGTACTATATGCGATATATTTTTCTGTTTATATCATTCACATATTATTATTTTTTATTTTCATTTTCTCGCTCTAATATACTCGTGTATTGCGCGGCGTTGAGTTTCGTCACTCAATACGCAATGTCTTAAAAATGGGCGGAAATGGGGAACGGAGTGTCTTAACACTAGATTCATTTAGAGCCTACCCTGTTATGCAATAAAGGTACAAAATACAACAAAATCATAATTCTCCTTTTGGCTTCGCCAGAGTCCAGTCAGGTAAAAATTAAATTGAGATATTTAAAAAATCATTACATATATAATTATATAGGTGGTTGCCACTCAAAATATTTGTTAAGGCTTGAGTTTTATTAAGTAGAGAGAGAAGGAGAAGATATTGTAAGAGAAAATTAGATGACTTTTACAATTTTAAATAATGTCATAGAATTAGTAGATCAACTATTACTATTCAATAATACTAATGCAAAAATGAAATCCAAATCATGGTACATATTACAAATTATATATATTGAAATCTTTATATTTGAAATGACATATATTGGAAGTAGTTTAAAGTTTTACTGTGTGCAAGCTTTAAATGTAGATAACAAAACGATATTTAGGTGTAAAGGTAGCGTGGAATGTAAGTGTTGCGTGGGGAGTGGTTGCCGGCCCTAAGGTCGTGGGCGCATAGGTCAGATAAGCTGAGTAGTCAAAGTATTTGCTGTTGATTTGTAAACTTGCCTAATGCCTTTAGGCCGTGCTAAATAAATAAAACTACACAAATAACAGTAAAATGCATTCTATTTTATGTTAAAGTTTGAGGCCAGTCGTGGCGCAGAGGCGCAAGGGTGTGACTGTTACGCGACGGTTGCGGGTTCGATCCCCACTCGAGGAATTATTATTTATTAATATTTTCACTTCTTCGCTCTGGTATCAAAGTAAAAGCCCGGCGTTGACTCCTACCACTCAATATGCGTCGAAAAATTCTGCGGAAAGTGGGGAAAGGAGTGTCTTAACACCAGATTAACTCTGCCTACTGTATGCTGTATGCGAGATAAAACGTGAAGTTGATTTGATGTTATTTTTTCTTTCTTAAAATCAAATTGTCAAATTCTAAAATAAAAATGTGACCCTGGAAGTACTGAACGCAGTTATAGTTTTATTTTCTTATATATAAGAGCAAGCGGTTGTCACAGTGACGACAGGCAACACGCTGTTACATGATCCGAAGCGACCATGGCACGTTTCAATTTCAACTTTAAAAAGACAAAAATAAATCTCTTCAAAGGGGAATACAAAGAGTTTGAGATTTATTTTTAGAGGCCTTAATGTCATGTTCATGAATTTTCATTAAGAAGATAATTAGTAAAGCGGAAAGCACGTCAGCGTTTCGCTTCACTAAATTTATAGTTTCTGATGTTAGTTAGAAACAGATATTCGCTTTGTTGGTGAACCTATAACTTGGTTATCTCTCTCTCACCTCTCATAATTCTCGCACACTTATCTCACTTTGACCAGAATTGTGGCTTGACACTCTTCACTACCAACCACCTGTAAAAACACACAAGTAGACACTAGAATGCTTTAGAAGACCTAAACTGCTTTAGTCGAAACCAGAATGGATAAAATTTGCTTGAGTTAAGGTACAGATTTTTTTCCATCACACATCTTTTGCGTGCGGGGTAGACCTCTAGCGTTGAAACACCCCATTCTCCATTTTAAGCATATTTTAGAAGTAGAAGCGTGTTCTCTCAATATTATAAACTTCATTCATTAAACATAATTATAAAATTAATAGAAAAATATTTTCATATATATTTTTTTTGGAATTTTATTAACATGAATTTTTATAGATGATCGCCAGAGTAAAATATCTAGTTGTTCACTATTTAAAAACTTTTCAAAAAAGTCTGTAGTGCGATTTATATAGTCCTTATTTTACGAACGGCCTATTATGTATTTGGGTCAGCCAAGTCCAAGTCTGTTCCTCTTAGAGATAGCTAATTGAATCTAATTCCACTTTTTCATAATTACTGGTTGAGTTGTTTATACGAAGATTTCTCTAATTCCATGTGGACAATTGAGACAATTGTTTTATTAATATTAGAGTCGTGGACGTCCTGCTTAGTAACCGGAAAGGCACTAATTCGGATACTGGCGTATGCTAATAGTTGCTTTGTTTAGTAAAATTAATAATGTAGTCTTTTATACGACCAACTTCTAAATATTCATCGAAAAAGCTAAAACGGCAAATTACAATTTTTCGCAGCAAATAAGTTGAAGTGCATCTTTTTTAGCTTCACGCTGTATCCCGCATATAGGAGGGTAGGCAGAGGGAACCTAGTGTTAAGACACTCCATCGCCATAAGATTCTTCCATTGCTCACTTTTCGCCGACTACTGGAGGCGTCGATTCTCACTCAAGAAAATTAAATTGTAATGTTTTTATTTCTTCGCTCTGGTGTAGAGGCAAAGCTCGGCGTTGAGTTCCGCCACTCAACACGAAATGCCTCCAGAATACGACGGAATATGAAGTTTCCAACCGTCTGCCTACACTGCAACATGTGAGATGCCGCGTGAAGCTGAAAAAAAAATTTATGTTTGTATCAAAATAATTTTATGAGTCGTAAATTATAATTTAATAATAAAAATGCAAATTATACAAAGCTGTGGTATGGAAGTCTTTTCATTCATTAAACGTGGTGAACGAACGGCAGGTCCGCCCACGGTCTTCGAGACGCTAACGCGCTTATGTAGAATCCATTCATAGAAATGTGATAGCGATCGTGATAAGGCGTGAAGAATGTTGGTGTAATCGTATTAAATATTAATTTATTTTATGGCATTATGCTTTTACTTTTGTTTTGTTTTTTTTTGGCTATTTTGAGAATAGCAAAATATATATTGATATACTATACTTAATGACAAGGCCAGTCGTGGCGCAGGAGCACAAATGTGTGACTATAAACGCGACCTACGACGTTGTAGGTTGGGTTGGGGACCCAGGTTCTAGGAAATGAAATATTTATTTAAATTAATATTATCATTTCTTCGTTTTGGTATCGAGGCAAATCGCGGCGTTGAGTACCGCCACTCAACATGCAATTCTCATATTTTCCGTATAAATACAATATTGCAATATAGTTTATATTTTCCAATAATACATTTGTTTTGTGAATCGCGCCCAACCAGGCCGCTAATCAGTTATCGAACGTTCAATTATTTGGAGCACGTTATGCCAATCTCATGTCATGATATACGAAAATTGATGATTAGAATAGAAATAGGGAACTTTCTTGATTATTTTATATTTAACTATTTTAACCGATTACCAAAATATACAAGATTAATAATCTTGTATATTTTTGGGTATCTGAATTCGACGAGGGGCGACGACTGATACGACGGGCGAACGACGTCTAGAAATCTTTACAGTAGTCCATGGTAAAATATAGGTGTTTAGTTGTTTCCCAAACTTAAAGTAGTTTTTATTTAAAATGCAAAAACCACGAACACGAAAGATTTTATAAACTTCTTGCTCGTTTCATTTTAGTCGTCGTCTATAGCCATCGAACTAATAGAATCTTACTTTTCATCGGCGGCAGCCCCCCGGGTGCCATTGTATTCCTAATTAAGTTGTCAATCGATGCTCGTCCTTGACTTGAACTCCTTTATAGCAGCCCACCCACGTCTGCAACTCATTACGTTTCAGCATTGCCTATTTTGGAACTGCGCACCGATATTATTAATAAAAGCATCGGTGGCAAAGAATTTCTTTGGTCCATTAAATCGTAAGGTACATTTATTTGTTATTGTATAATTTAAAGATAGCTACAGTTGTTATTTTAAAGGAATACAATTAAATATAGACGAGATGTATCTGTTACTTAGTTACACTTAAATTTTGAAATAAATATTGATTGATAGACTCCATATTTTCGATAAGGAAATGGGAAATGATCCACGAGGATTGAAATACAAAAACATCTTAATTTTAATAGAAAAGTTGAAAACTTTCTACCACCTGGAAACCCATACAAAACTTTGAAGCCTCAAACCTACCATACAACAATGGACAAGATACAGTCAGCTCCTTCTGCAAAAATCCAGGGCAGTACGCGAGGGAATTAAGAAATCGTTGGCGGTAGTTTGATATAATATCTAACTATGTCAACTGACAGACGAATGCCAGCCACTTCAGTCTACTACCACGTGTGACCGCGGACTACTGCAAAGTGTTCGAAACGTCGAGTTTCCAAAAATGTATAATACTAAATATAATCGATTAATACGGTTTAAGAGTTTTATTTACAATGTGTGATAATCGCGAAATTCAGATATATTCTTAGAATATTTTTATTATTTATTTGTAGAATTCATTCATAGAAATGTGATAGCGATCATGATAATGCGTGCAGAATTTTGTCGTATAAAATATGAATTTATCTTATGACATTTGGCTTTTACTTTTGTTTTGTTTTTTTTTGGATACTTTAAGAATAACATTATAATTGATATGTTATATTTAATGAAAAGGCCAGTCGTGGCGCAGGGGCACAATTTTGTTTTTATCACTTCGCTTCACGCTGTATCCGGCACACTGCAGGTTAGGCAGTGGGAACCTAGCGTTAAGACACTCCGTTCCCCACTTTCTGCCGAATTCTGGAGGCATTGCGTTTTGAGTGGCAGAACTCAAGCGAAGAAATGGAAATATAAATTTAAATAAATATTTCATCTCCTCGAGTGGGGTTCGAACCCACAACCAGTCGGTTTTACAGTTACACTTAGTGCTTTTGCGCCACGACTGGCCTCAACAGGGGCACAAATGTGTGTCTATAAACGCGACTGGTTGTGGGTTCGGTCCGCACTCGTGGAAAAAACTAAAGATTTTTTCGAATTTCGGCTACAATAATAAGAACCTTTTGGTTAAATCGCTAATAGTGATAATTTTGTACCACAAAAGGCAGTAGCAATAACGGGTAAAGGTACAAATCGGTTGACACTTTCATCCCTCACAGTGTGGGCGTCGCACGTGGCGCCTCTCACAATATATGCCATTCATATACGCTTCCAATGCGTTGGTACTTAATGTCACCGTGAGATATAAAATTTAATTGGTTTAAATATAAATAGATTGAATGATATATTGCTGTATATGCCACAAATGGCCTCAATATGTAGGTATATATACGTATATATATCTATATATTGAGGCCAGTCGTGGTGCAGGGGCACAAAGTGTGACTGTAAACACGACTGGTTGTGGCTTCGATCCCACCTCGTGGAAATTAAATAATAATGTATTATTGGTTTATTTTATTATACCTAACATATTTAGATATTTATTTAAATAAAATTTGCACTGAGACGTTATTTCATATAAATAAGAGTATTACATATACATATATTTTTTATTTATTTCTCTCATTTGATATTTTTTTTCTATTTGTGTATGCCATAAAGAATATTCTATTCTATTCTAAATTAATATTTTCATTTCTTCACTTTGGTATCGAGGCAAAGCGCTGCGTTAAGTTCCGCCACTCAGCACGCCTCCAGAATTTCGCGCAAAGTGGGGAACGAAGTGTCTTAACCCTTTGATTCCCTCTGCCTCTTGTAAGCTTATATACTGCTTTATGACATAAGTTTTTTTAAAGTTATGATGGTGTTGTGGCGTAGAAAATATTTGACGGCTTTAAGCCGTACCTGAGAAAAGCTTATTTTTAAAATATTGAAGCTGTCTCGTCTGGTTATACGAAGTGCGTCCTTGAATTTTAACATGCAGTCTCGATTTAGGATTGAAAAACTTGGAACCAGTTTACCATAGAACATTTTCAGGAGGATCAGAAATATAATTGAATCTATATATTAATACGTGAAGTAAAAATTTTGGACCCCTTTTTTTGAAAATGGCTTTCGAAAAAAAGGAAGAGTATGAAATTTGGCACACTTATAGTTATAGGAGAAGTGCAGAACGCAAATAGATTTCAATAATAATGTTTATAAAGTACTGGTTGTGGGTTCGATACCCACTCGAGGAGATAAAATATTTACTTACATTTATATTTTCATTTCTTCGCTCTGGTGTCGAGGCAAAGTGCGGCGTTGAGTTCCGCCATTCAACACGCAATGCCTCCAGAAATCGGGGGGGAACGGTGTGTCTTAAAACTAGGTTCTCTCTGTCTACCCTGCTGTGTGCGGGATACAGCGTGCAGCATTGTTTTATTTAATTAATATTTAAAAATATATATAAATGTCTTAGATACAAAATATGCATACATAAAGGCTAACAATTTAAAGACTACTTAAATTTTCGCCATTTGATAATTACCAAAGCTTTGGTAATTGTAAATTCAAATACATACGCAGTAGGCGACGTTCTTCATCAACGCCTACTAAAATTGAGTAACGAATATTAAATAACTTAATTTAATTAAGCTTATGACAAACAACAAATTATGTGGACTGCCATTATGTGAATATATTAAATAAATATATTAAATTAATATATTAAATTAATACATTAAATTAATATATTAAATTAGCAATTCCAGCTATAAGCCATTTGTCTCCAAAGATTTATTGACTGCTTCAGAAATATTTTATTATGTTAAATATTGAGCTTAACATTACAATATTACAGTACAATATTATGTACATGTAAAACATTTATAACTTTACTTTACTTGAGGTTGTGTTTTCTTGGTACCAGTTTTAATAAAAGAAAGTTTTCACTTTCAATTATTAATCACGAAATACAAATAATCTATAAAAAGTATGGAATTATTAAAGTATCACATTGTTATAGAACCAAATTCTGTGCTTTTTCCAAAGTCCAGAGCTTTGTGTTATGAAAATGTACTTGTTTACGTTTACCTACACAATAGGAATCAAACCCACATTTATATGTACAAAAAGCAATGATACAAGTCACATCTAACCTACGAAGGTGACAGACGAGATTTCTATAGCTATATTTAAAAAAATATAATTCAATTAAATTAGCTTCACGCTGAATCCTGCATACAGTAGGTACTGTTCCCCACTTTCTGTCGAATTTTTCTAGGCATTGCGTGTTGAGTGGCGGAACTCAACGCCACGCTTTGCCGCGATACCAGAGCGAAGAAATGAAAATAAATATTTAATTTCCTCGAATTGGAATCGAACCCACATCCAGTCGCGTTTACCGTCACACTCATGTGCCCCTGCACCACGACTGGCCTCAATTCATCAATCAATATAATTCTTAATTTTAACTATCAAATTATTTAAAGTAACATAGAAAATCGATCCCAAACACAAACAAAACATTGAAGAAGCTAAATCCGTGTATTATGTAAATAGCGACTGACCTAATTGTTAAAATGTCCGAATACTCGCTAATGTAAGTGACTCACCGTTTCCAAAGGAATGAAACGCAAAATCAAGAAGTCCTTGGTGAATTAAGAGCCATTTCGTGATTTCTCGTCCATTTTAATGACAAGATAAGTCTAAGCATTCTGTCGAATAATTTACTGCCACTTAATCACTAGTGGGGTTAACTGTACGCTAGCTTCTATTATTATCTAAACACGAATTAAATCTTAATTTGAGGCCGTTGTGGCGCAGCGGTACAAGGGTGTAGCTGTAACGCGACGGTTGTCGGTTCCATTTGAGGGAATTCATTAATATTTATTTACATTTTCATTTCTTCACCCTGCCACTAAGGCAAAAGTCCGGCGTCGAGTACCTAATGCCTCGAAATATTCGACGTAAAGTGGGGAACGGAGTGTCTTGACACTATGTTCCCTTTGCGAACCCTGCTGTGTACGGGAGACAACGTGAAGCTGTTTATTCTATTATTATCTAAACATTAATTAATTCTTGCTTACTATTAAGAAAATTGTGTAAGCCATGTCGGAAGCTTGGTGAAAACAGGCGTTATATTTACTTTAAGCTAAAAGTACTCTTCGAAACAATGGAAGCTGCGTATCTATATAATTACAATGCAAAACTATGTTTTCACTTCACTTGGTTATTTATGCGGTATAAAAAACATTTTTGATGATTATTTTAAACTGATAACCAAATTAAAAAATATATAAAGGCAAAAAAAAAACAGTTTTTGCTACCGAATCGGTGCACATTTCACTTATCCAATACATTAAATTTCTTACATATTTTTTATTGATAATATAAGATCTGAGAATATAACTAAAGAATAAAGAAACACTTTCAATAAATATAACACTACATTCTATTATTACTTACGTTAGCCTCATAAGCACTCTACGTGTAGAAAATGTTGTTGAAATGATCAATTGGCACTCAATATAATATAAATCACTATCTCGTTTCCTCACGATGCTAAAAATAAAATGCTTTAAGTTGTTATTGCGCTTGAAAGTATGTAATGTATATACACGTTTAAAGTAAATTACTAAGTAACGTAATATGGATATGTCTGGTATAATAGTTAAGAGAAGTCAATTTTTAGACAAACTTCTGTACCTGAAGCGCGGCGTTGAGTTCTGCCACTCAACACGCAATGCCTCCAGAATTCGGCAGAAAGTGGGGAACGGAGTGTCTTAACACTAGGTTCCCTCTGCCTACCCTGCTGAGTGCGGGATACAGCGTGAAGCGGATTTCTGTACCTGAAGAAGCAAAAATGGGTCTCTTGTAGGATCACTTTGTCCGTATGTCCGTCTGTCAAGGTTATTTATCGATCTTGATTACGCAGAAATATCAAGCTGAAATTAATGTCAAATACTCGAGTGTGTGGTACTCTGAATCATAGAAAAAAAATAGCTTCTAAATCAACGTAATCAAAAGATGCGAGCATTTATGCTTTGTTTTGGTTGCATTTTGTATGGAATTCACAGCGTACACAAAATCTAAATGTTACTACTTCCTATGTTATAAAATTTGCCACATAATGGGAAAAATTCAAAGTGAACATTTATAGGTGTATCATAGAAAAAGCGAAAAGAGGAGATTGGAGAGTTTTAACACTAGATTCACGCTGCCTACCCTGCGACATGTGGGAATAAGCGTTAAATTAAAAAATATATACTTATATCTTACCTGATGTTACGAAAATTCAATTTATATACTGATATCTATCTACCTAAATATTATAAACATTAAATATTAAATAAAAGCTTAAATTAATCATTATTACTGATGTAGAAATAGTACTAACTCGGTTGTACATTTCCTTGTCACAGCTTCCGCTCGACTTTTAATTTATTGCCACATGAAACTGGTTTATGTGAATATGTATTATTCGAACATTGTATGAAAAAGTAGTGATTTTCGCTGTCTGGAAATTAAGTTAGGCAAATATTTTAACAAAGATTTAACAGAAAATATCTAAGTCAATAAAATATTGATTAGATTATTAAGTAGGTAGTAATTTGCACAAAACGTGCAAATTTATATCAATTATTAAAAAAAAAAGTTAAAATTAGATAAATAAAAAACTGGAATTTAAAATATTCTAACATATTTAACACCAAATAACATTTAAAGTAAAACATTGTTTTGCATGAATTGAAAGAATATAAAAATTAAAATATTATTGAAACTGATTGTTTTTTTTATCTACTATATTCAAAGAACACAACATATTATCTACTATGAAATCTAATAGATTTATCGGCCGTAATTCTTCAAGGCGAAATTATGAAGTAAAATTCACCAAAGGGATCAGTCAAAGTCCAGGGAGATTAAGGTCTTTACTAAATGAAATTCCTGAGACCCTCGTTTAACCGGTCTAAGAATAAATAGTAAAGTAGAAATGGTTTACGTTATTATTTATATTACAACATGGAGTTTTAGTTTCATTATTTTTTAACTATTAGTTCAATACTACTACGGACACTTGGACCGTATCCTTTAAGAAGTTTTAGTTTCATATTTTACTTTTATAGTTTTATATATTTTGCTTCATATGCAGAAAAAATGTAGTTACGTCTTACTTATTTTTCACCCTCTTTTTCACTCAATTAGAATGATTGTAAGTTCAGTTTGTGACGAAGTGGGACAGCGTCGGACTAAGAATGTAAGCGTGTAGTCATAAGTTCGATACCCTCTTAGTGACATGTTTTATATTCATTCAATTTCCGCTCTGGAAAGATAAACCGGAGCTCTCAAGTTATGGTAGAACAAAAATAATGGTGGAAGGAAAGTGAAGAAGAGAGTGCCTTGACACTATATTGTCTCCGCACGCTAAGCCCGTCTTAAGGAGTAGCGAATGAAGTAGTGATCGCATCCATTGCGCCACGATTGCGCCTGTTTTATATATAGTAAAATAATAATAATAACAATAATAAACTACAATATTGTACTATAATATCGTGTTTGTATAGAATATGACCTAAATGCATATCCATGTAAAATAATTTTGTTAAGCAACATAAATTGCCGAGACCAGATAGAGCTTTATAAGCTTTGCCCCCGGTCCAGTTATTATACTATTAACAGTGGCTTACTTTATTTTGAATTAAATCCAAGTAAATTATTAGGTATTTATGTATACTCGCTTCAATGTACATAGTTCTACTTGTTTTAATTTATTTTAAATATCCTTGAGGCTTCTCATTGTAGGTTATTATCTTATTATCTAGATTGCATATTCTATCCTACTAATATTATAATTTTTATAGTTTGTGAATATGGATGTTTGTTCGACTTTTACACAAAAACTACTGAATGGATTTATATTAATATTGCATGTATATTATAATAACACATAGGCTTTAATTTATGTAAACATTTTATAAAATTTGACTACGAAATAACAATAAGTTTAAGCGGCTCTCAGGTCGCTTGTCCCAAATAAATGGTGGAAATGATAAAGTTTGAATTTTTTTCACACTATGCTTTGACTTTTATTAATTCTTTTTATATCAATATGAGAGATGAGAAAAATAAAATATAAGTATACATATGTCCATACGTATTTTATAGAGGCTACTCTTACTATCTCTAGTGTATCACATAATATTTCTTATTTTTTATTAAAAATGTATTATACCAGTACTATATTATTTTATTTGACATTGTAAACCATCTTGTTAAATATAATAATGTAACATGCCAGTCATTTTACAACAACATGATTAAAGAGCTGCAGCAAATTTGTTTTTTGTTTCCATTTTATTTTATACGACCCATTTGAATCGAAAACCATTTACTTATAAATTACTTAATTATTATTAATGTACTTATAAATTTATATTTGTTATAAAGAGTTTAATTCAGCATAGAAATGCCGAATTGAATGGAAAATTTTAATATCTTTTATAGTATATATATACTTAGGATAAAAGTAACTATAAGAGTATAGATAGGTAAACTCTTACACTATTTACCGTAGCTGTCTAAAGATTTATTAATATTTCTCAACCAATTTTAGCCAGAGATGTTTCTCGAAAATGCTTTCAAGGTCGCGTTTCCACTCTGCACACGCTCTATAACTACACGTCGTAATTTCTTGTTTCTGATTGTGGAAAAACTTTGAGTTCTGGTATTTGAAAGAGATGAAGAAAAGACGAAATGCAACCTTGTAAAAGGAAAGATCACAATCAGTGAATGATATGTGGGTACCTACTAACTACTAAAGTAGGTGATGCTATCCACTAATTAAATCACTTTTTTAAATAAAAAATTTGAAGGGCCATTCACTCTATTATTTCTAGTGTAACTAGAATAGTTAAAAAAATTATAAGTTTTTTTTTATTAAAAGTAAAAAGTGTCGTGTTATTGATGATTGTCGGTCACTGGTGCCAGTATTTTTAATATAATTTTGTCAACACTAAATACATTCTAAATATAAATTTTCTACTGACATTAAACACAATGTAATTGTATCTCTCCATTTTGTTTTAATAAATTTGAAACGTACATAGACCAAATTTTAATGAAAATATCATTTTTAAGTGAACAGGAAAGGGTTAAGTCATCGATCAACTATCCACTAGATTATAGGACGCACACAAACACAGCACAAAAAAATGTCAGGAGTCAATATAAACAGAAATGCAAAATATTATTTTATATATACAGTGTTAAATAAAATCCAACCTTATTCAAGTCAGTTAAGGTTTAATTTCTACTAGCACGTAATTAATATAAAACATTTAATTCCGCGATACCTCGTAAAATTTTATGACCGTATAAAGTGGACAGACAAAAATCAACTGTATTGTTATGTATATAATGCTTAAAATTACTATTGCAATTTTATTTAAATTCCTCTTGTTATAGAGTAGAACATATAAGACATGGAGTTGCATTGTTGACAATAGGTTGACAAATTTTGTACATTATATATTTTGTATAATATAAAAGTCATTTTACGCGCATTCATGCGATTAAAACATTTATTAAAAAATATATGTATATACAGGTGGAAGCGTCAGCGCTCCTTTTACGGGAACAGCATATACGGTAAAATATTTTAAACCCATATCTAAAAAAAATAATCAAGATATCTCAACACTTTAGACGTAGGATGTTCTTTTCATTGCACGATATTTATTGTTGTTAAACTTAATCTTATAATAATTTATAACCTTATTTTGTACGAAATAAACTTGTATTTATTTGTCTATTGACTAGCCTACTAATAACTTTTCTTGTATTTCAAAATGTCAATTCGTAAGTAATCATTGTTTCCTCACTTCATCGCGTCTTCGGGAAAATTAAAAATCCTTGGATCCGTACTGTCGTTGGCTACAATCAGAATCTGGTCTATTGTCTCCAGAACAATGACGACTGCGATGTTTTATTTGCTTCTTAACGTCAAATATTTTGTATTTAAAAATAAATCATTTTCACATTGTATCCCGCACACAGAAGGGTAAGCAGAGAGAACCTAATTTTAAGACACTCCGTTTCCCATTTTTCACCGAATTCTGGCAGCATTTCGTGTGGAGTGGCGGTACTCAACGCCGCGCTTTGCCTCGACACCAGAACGTAGAAATGAAAATATAAATTTAAATCAACGTTTTATTTCCTCCAGTGGGGATCGAACCCACGACCAGTCGCGCTTACAGTCACACTTTGCTCCTGCGCCACGACTGGCTTCATTTTCTATTTTAGATTTGTGAATTAAAATTATATATATTATTTAAAACACACATATTAATATAATTTTTCACCACAATAAAGTTACGTGATTTATTATTGTTGCATATCACAAAAAAAAATCTTTGTTACAGGATATTTTGGAAAATATTTAAATAAATACAACGGATCCTACATACCACCTGGTTGGCGCGAATGGGGTGGTCTGATCATGAATTCTAAATACTACAACTATAGTATAAATATGAATGGAAAGAAAATTAAACATGGCGACGACTACAATAGGGTAAGATTTTATTTTTATTACCGATTCTAAGGGAGCCACACCGAGCTCAAGGCCCAGGGGTGGGTCTTTAGAGAGGTGGAGAGGTCTAACTTCAGTGGTGAAAAAGAACAAACAGACTGTTGATGATGATGATGACGTGATGATGAAATCTTTTTAGAATATATCTATCTTTTCTTGTAAATCTTTTTAATATACAAATTGATCTATTTTTACTACTTTATAATATAAGAAATCGTCTTAGTAAATCACTGCAATATGCACTTAGAGGTTTTATAAATGACGCGAGACATGTTACAAAAGAAGTACATTATATCATGTACCAATAATAGTCATACGCGTAATGAAGGTGCGTCTTCTTTTTGTGTTTTTTATAAATATCCTTAGAATTTAATATGTTATGACTAACTTTGGCGTCGGTCCAATTGTTTTGTAAAAGGCAATAATAACCTAAGTACGTATTTTTAAATTATATTAAAATATGATTTCATGAGAGGCCAGTTCTGGCGCAATCGTGTGACTGTAAATGCGACTGGTTGTGGGTTCGATTGCCACTTGAGGAAATGTAATATTTAATACTAGCGGCCCGCCCACGGCTTCGCCCGCTTAAAATACATGATTATTGATTTAGTAAGCAGAATTGATTGACAACTCTAATGACTTCTAATATGATTTTTTATATTACTTTAATCTGTAATATTCTAATATGATTTTTTTACGACATTATCGTAACTTGTATAAGAATTTTTAATTGTTTCGAACTAAAAAAATATGACCAATGTTGATATTTGATATTCATAAAATATACATAAAGCTAATTACTTATTATATGTATATATTTTTGTAACATTACGTTCTTTTTACCTATGTTATGTTTTTAAAGCTCTGTTAAATGTGCTGATGTTACTTAATAATTTAATATACTGCTTCAGAAACAACCTTAAATATTAAATTATGGATTTGGGCAAGGATTCATAATATTCTTTGTAAAATAACTGTAATGTTTGCATATTAACTCCTGTACAGTTTTTAAATTAGTTACACATATTATTAGCTAAATGTACAATTGGTAAATATGTAGATAACTACATATTTACCAATATATATGTAATAATACAGAGTACACGTAGAAACGATGTTTTTAGGCATTTTTATATAGATTTATTTCAAACGAAAGAACGAACCAAAAAATCTATGTATTTGCTTGATATCTTTTTGAAGATCAAATCGTTCTTTATCTCTGTGTTGAATTAATTACGATTTCAATTTTGTTTACTTTATTGTATAAAATATTGTATAATAGTGCTTCAAAAATATATATTTTTATCAACAGTCATATAATCAAGACGTTTCGAATGTCATTCTTTTTTAATCTTACCAGCGCGATTTCTATATAACATTCGCAGGCAAACTAATGCCTTGAGTTCATTCAAATGACGATAACTTTTTTTTTAATGAACCGATTTTGATGAACTAAACTTTAGTACCTAAGTTGAGTTAAAACAAAGCAATTGGTGAAATTTTCAAGTAAATCGGTTCAGTACTTTCAGAGAAGAATGCGGACAAAAATATGTCGACAGACAGACAGACAAGAAATTAAAAAAAATATTTTTGCTTTCTATTATTATTTTTAAGTGTCCCTCTATCCATTTCAGTCAAAATTACTAAATGTACAGACAAAATATTTTTACTGTCTTATTATATATAGAGATTTTCATTTTTTTCGTCCTGATGTCGAGGTAATGCACGGCGTTGAGTTTCGCCACTCCAAAACCGGCATAGGTCCAGAAATCAGCGGAAAGTGGAGAGCTGATTGGTTTAACATTAAGTTTCCTCTGAATAACTTGATTTATGTAGGATACAGCGGCGTGAAGCTGAAAAAAAATATCATTTCATTATAAACATCTATGTTTATATATTTATATTGAAATTATATTTTTTTACCCTCAAGTGAGTCATCGATATTTTACCCACTCGAGGGAATGAAATATTTATTTAAATGTATATTTTCATTTCTTCGCTCTGGTGTCGAGGAAAGAGCGATGTTGAGTTCCGCCAGTCAACACTTATACCTAATACCTTCAGAATTCGGCGGAAAATGGCGATCGGAGTGTCTTAATATTAGGTTCCCTCTGCTTACTCTGCTGTGTTTCGGCGTAAAGCGCGTGAAGCTGTTTTTTAATTTTTAATTATATGTACTTATAAAATTAATTTATTTGCTAGAATTTTGCGCAGGTATAATTTTCATATTTTGTACACGTTTTAAATATTACATATATTATGTTGCAAATGACTAATAAAAATATCTGGTTAATAATAATAAATGAGGCCGGTCGTGGCGCAGCGGCACGAGGTGTGACTGCAAAACCGACTGGTTGTGGGTTCGATCCCCACTCGAGGAGATGAAATATTTACTTAAATTTATATTTCCATTTCTTCGCTCTGGTGTCGAGGTTAAGCGCGGCGTTGAGTTCTGCCACTCAACACGCAATGCCTCCAGAACTCGGCAGAAAGTGGGGAACGGAGTGTTTTAACACAAGGTTCCCTCTGCCTACCCTGCTGTGTGCGGGATACAGCGTGAAGCTAATTTATTTAATTTATTTATTTTTAATTAAAATATAAAAAATATATAAAACTCGTTTAAACAACACATCAGTTGTACCGTCTTATAATAATCTCGTTTTCCAATATCATCATTATCATAACATCGACATTAATAATGTTTTAAATTATTATAATATAAAATCAAAAAATATTTCCAAGATCACATTAATATCAGTTTATTAATCTGTCTTTATAAATTTAACTTGCGACTATTGTGGTGTCGTGGGATAGCATCTGGCTATACAAGGTAATTGTGGGTTCGACCGCTCTGCTCTCGCAAGACAAGGTGCGGTGTTAAGTTTCATGAAACAATATAGGATGTCTCGAATTTGGGCGGAAAGTGGGGAACGGAGTAACATAGCGCTATCTCCGCCTGTTCTGTTAAAAGTATGTGATAGGTTGTGGGTTCGACTCTCATTCGAGGATATTATTTAATATTTTCATTTCCTCGTTCTGGTAACGAGGCAAAGCGCAGCGCAGCGTCCAGAATACGGCGAAAAGTGGGAAAAGGAGTGTTTTAACACTAGGCTCCCTTTTGTCTACCTCGCTACATGCAGGATACAGCGTGAAGCTAAAAAAAAATTAAAACTCAACTAAAAACAATATATCCTTAGGTACTCGTATATGTATTGGATGTAAGTATTATATATATTTTTTAAATGATAAATATATTTTTCAGGATTACTATCCAGATTTAATAGCAAATGATTCCATAGCCTTCCTGCGAGCATCTAAGCGGAGGTTTTCAAGGAAACCTGTTCTACTTGTTATGTCGTTCCCGGCACCCCACGGTCCTGAAGATTCTGCACCGCAATTCTCTCATCTCTTCTTCAATGTCACTACGCATCAGTAAGTTAAATATTTAATTTTAACTTTTGAAAGTCTCTAATGGTTAGAAAGCTTTTATTTCTTTTTCCTTTTAAATTTGATAATAATGTTTATTTGATTATTAATTAATCATTTTAAATAAGGCCGTCGTGGGGCTAGTAGGTTTTCACTCAGGAAAAAGGAATATTTAATACTATCATTTCTTTACTCTGGTAACCAATAAAACGCATCGTTGAGTTCCGCCACTCAGCACGCAAAGCCTTAAGACTTCAGCGGAAAGTATATTACAATGGGTTACCCATTATACCTAATAATAATCAGTTTCACGCTGTATCCCGCACACAGCAGCGTACGCAGAGAGAACCTAGTGTTAAGACACACCGTTCCCCACTTGCCGCTGAGTTCTGGAGGCGTTGCTTATTGAGTGGCGGAACTCAACTCCGCACTTTGTCTCGACACCAGAGCAAATAAATGAAAATATAAATGTAAGTAAATATTTTATCTCCCCGAGTGGGGATCGAACTCACAACCAGTAGATTTTACAGTCACACTCTGTGCCCCTGCGCCACGACTGGCCTCTATTATGTTGGCTAATAATTCTTGTAAAGCGTGTGTTACGTTATATTATTTGTATTCATATAATATGTTATAAGGTTGTATGTATTACAATATAGTTTATACTGACAGCAGTTTTTACAAGTTTTTACTAAAACATTTTTTATAAAATAGGTAAAATAGGTAAACAATTTTTGAAATATAATAAAACAAGCACAACTTATACTGAACTAAAAAAATATTATCAAAGAGAGGTTATGGGGTCAAAAGTGTAATAGTCCAAAATTACTATTCAAACGTTCACGAGTTTAAGTCGGTCAACAACCTTTAATATAAAGAACGACCTACAACAAAACATGAGTTTTAGAAAGGTGTAAAATTTGTACGTACAAACTTCCATACATATATTCACGTAATATGCAGAAAGTCACCGGCATTCTCATTCGAAAATACCTGCAAGTCTAAGGAGTAGCTCGGAATGTCATTCATCCACCTCGTCTCCATCCACCCACGCATACATCTTGTCCTAAGCGAGGCTTAAAAGGATGGTACATTACAGGCTAGCTCATTTTATTGCTTTCATGACTTTATAGAAATAATTCTTCGCTTCTATTTACTGGTGCCTTGAGTCGTAATGCTATCTATAGTAAAAAAAGATATATTTTTTTGTAATTATGTCTGTTCTAATGTTTCTAGCACAAAGATTCATTAGAGTTATTTATATTCAATCATAATGGACATTATGTATATTTACAAAAAATATCTATACGAGTTGTGCGCGTTCAATTGGCTTAAAATAATTGTTTTATCGTTTTAATTATTAACAAAATATAATTATCAAATAAATTTTAGTTCGTTTAACCGTCACACGACTGACCTCTACATATATTAATACCACAATAAAACAAAAGAAATTTCTTTTACCTAATCAAGAAATTGAAAAAAATCTAACTAATCTACTATCCAAATAAGCATAGAGCATACAGAAAATATGAATTAATAATTAATTAACAAATAACCTCTTAAGCGTCAATATATATCTAAAACATATGAAAATTCACAACTGTCAATGCCGTTTGCGCTATGTGGTCGGTCATTCCGTGACCAAGCCACCCCTGCATATTGCACGGCTCGTAAGCTAATTCGTTTTGAATCTATGATATCTCCTAAAGTATTTATTGAAGTGATGTACTGTAAAGTACAATTTCAATCTCGATAAAATGTCAAAGGTGACTATTATATTCATATATGTATAGTCATATTTTTTTTTAACCTCACACTGTATCCCTAGCAGGGTGGTCAGAGAGAACGGAGCGCCAACACTATCATTCAATTTTTATCATATTTTTTTTGCCATTCTTTCATTATATCCATCGCCCAACGTGCTCAAATTATCTCCTTACTTGTAGCCGTTCTATGTATCCCTTCATATCCTAAGAGGAGATCGCATGTTATATCCACGTTTCGCTGCAGTATAAAAGCGTCCGGACCAACAGTGCACTGTATACGACCAAACATGCTGTGCCGTCGTTTCACCTTCTCATCAATGCAGCTAAAACACCGTTAAATTTGTTACCGGCGCCTTCGCTCTTTACTTCCTAGAAATATCACTTCATTCTCTTGTTGTAATATCTTAAGACTTCCTTGACATGCTTAACGAAGCTGAGGATACTAGCGCACATCAAGAATATTCTTGTTATCCTCAGCTTGAAGCGAGCCAAAAGCAACCTCGGGGTGGTCGCCTTGCATTCTACCGGTTCGATCCATATCTAATAATTCATCCAACTTTTTTCCCTCCTCTGTTACACCTTCCACTCCTTTATTTCCCGCGGTTTTGGACATGGTGTGTTGTTTGGCGATCCCCAACGTCGCACTCGTCACCACTTGAGACATCAACAGGGACACACTGGTGCGTGTTGCCTTGAGGGAATGCTCTATCAGTGCGTTCTCGCAAGGTACTCGAGATGGAAGGAAAGTTGCAACCCTCAAAAAAGCTGGCAGGCCCCATTATAAATTAGTTTTGTTTTTTTTATTGAATTGTATATTTACCTAATTATAGAAAGGACATTAACAATAACTCTATAAATTTAAATAAAATATATTAAAATGTCAAATTTCAGACTCTTTTATAGGCTTTTTTGTTTTCGTAGAACATTGTTTTTATGTTTCATAAGGTTGAGCCGGCGCGTTAAATATTAGCATTTAGAAAGCTCATTTTCAGCACCGAAAGCACCTTTACGTAAAACAATGGAATTCATGGTGTTTTTTAAATAGGAGAAAAAACCCTTACATTTATCCCAAGACAATCAAGTATCTATTAAAGTAATTCCATTAGAATCGGTTTATTTGTTTGGCGGACAGACAGACAGAGTTACTACATTTATAATATTAGTATGGACACTTCAGGTTAAAAAGTAGTTGTCAAAAGTACAATAGTAGGATATATGGTATTGCGAAGTGGTTTTTTTTATGTATATCGATACGTTCTTTAAATTTGTAAAACATTTCTTTGATCCATCTTCAACAGTTTCTCACAACAACAGCCTTCGGTGAAAGACATGTTATCCCTACTTTTTTACACTTTGTGTTACATTATTGAAATTTTAATAGGGATCCTTCATGATTTCTAGAAATAAATTTAGCCTATGTTACTCAGTGATAATGTAGCATTCTAGTGGTGAAAGATGTTTTAAAATCGGTTTAGCAATTTTTATATTTATTCACGACAAACATCCAAATATTTCCTCTTTATATATAGTATAGATGTTATATTTACTTGTGGCTAAAAAATGAGTTAAGTATTTCGAAATAAAACACAACTTTTATCCAACTTGTTTTATAAACATTTTGACAAAATACTAATTGCTGTGGATTCTTTGACGGTCGCGGCAATCTTACATCTCTTTAAAAATTTAGGAAGTTGCTTGCTTTTAGAGATCCTTACCTAACAACATGCAGACAAGAAAAAATTCTAAAAAATGCTAAATTCACAATTTTTTTTAAAATATATATCTATAAAAATACCTTAAATAAACAGAATAGCGAATACAGCTTTGCTAATCTTCATAGTGCAATATGGTATTATAAAATTATGATAACACACCAAGCAATTATTTCCTTCATAACCTTCGGTCTTACCTAATGCTACGTAAAACTCACTAAGTTCCGTATTTATAAACCGCTCTCAAGTCTGAAATCAATCTTGAGATACCGTTTTCATTCATAAATACCCAATCTATGTATGAAAACGGCATCTCAAGATCGATCTCAGAGTTAAGGCCGGTTTATAAATACGAGCCGCCGCTTTAAATCTTATCTTCAATCTGTTCGTAATTGGTTGCGGGGGCGCGTTCTATGAACGGAACCGTGTGTTCATATAAAAAGTGTTGAGCCTTGAGATCGACCTTGTTTTTTTTTCGCCACTCGGAAATTTCGCGTACCCAACTCGTAGTTACGAAGCGCCCTGAATAATTTTACCAGCACTCAGCTCCGCCGCTGATTTATGTTTCATAAGAATGTTTAGCCCCGGCATTACGGTCTGCGCTTTAAAAATTTTTTGGGGCATCAAATTTTATTTTTTTCGTTCATGTCTATGTTTTGTTTTTTTTTCTGGTTGTTGATTTTTTTTACTGTATCGTTGTAGGTTATGATTTAGTTAATATTCTTCTCCATTTTTTTACTTATGTTCTCAAAATTGTTGTCTTATTTAAAACATAAAATCAGCTAGATGAAATATTTCATGAACAACATTCATACGTACTTATATGTTGAAAATTTAAATTTACATATTTCAATACGGTAAATTTAATGTTCCGTATTTGTCACCAATTTGTCACCATTCACGAATGCTCGTGCATTCGGGAACAGTCTATTTCGCGAAGACAGCGCACGATGTCGACGACAGAACTTGTACCAGCTGCGCTTTGTTATTGCTTGTGAAATTCAAATGTGTTCTGCACTAAGAAAGTTGTCAAAACTTGAAATTTACATTTTATTTTAAAATGAGTAGGTATGATTTTATTTTAAAAACTTTAAAAAAATTAAGGTGAATACACGAGAAACTGTTGTGAGTGCGAATTGGGAAAATAGATTCAGTTTATGGCAGATGTTTTCAAAGTTTGGCCAAATACTATTAATACTATTAATAAAACACAAATTTGTGTCGAAGACCAGACCAAAATATCTTTTTTCTGCCTAACCTGAAAAAAAACGAATATGAGAACACAAAACACAAAAAAGTAAAACAATATTATTCTTATGAGGCCAGTCGTGGCGCAGGAGCACAAAGTGTAACTATAAAACCGACTTGTTGTGGGTTCGATCCCCACTCGAGGAGACGAAATATTTACTTAAATTTATAATTCCATTTCTTCGCTCTGGTGTCGAGGCAAAGCGCGGCGTTAAGTTCTGCCACTTAACACGCAATGCCTCCAGAATTCGGCAGAAAGTGGGGAACGGAGTGTTTTAACACTAGGTTCCCTCTGCCTACCCTGCTGTGTGCGGGATAAAGCGTGAAGCTGAAAAAAAAATATTCTTATTTATTTCAACTATGCTTTTCTGTGTATACAAGAATAGGTAATTACGATTAAGAAACAATTAAAACACCGACTACTTTTCAAACTCACAAGCGCGCAACCATACCGATGCGACGGTACGTTTTTGGTTGCATATTTAACAACCAAAAAGGATCCCAACCCAGTTTTTTATATGAAATTTCAGAGGTTCCGCCGTGTAGTGCGGCGGTGTATCGATTAATGTAAATTAGTATTAATTTAAGATAAATGTGAGGTCGGTAACAAAGATGCCGCGGTCCGCTTCGACAGCAAATAAAACGAGTCCTTTTTACATATTCGTGCTTTATCTCATGTGAATTTGCGAGTGACGAGGATATGTATGTGTACTGACGGTGCTGGTCTCGCTTTTTTGGGATATGAATAATTTACTTGCTTTATTTTGGTGTTTTAATAAATAATCTGTTATTTAATAAATATGTTATTTTTTAAACACGTGACTGTAAACGCAATAGTTTGTGAGTTCGATTCCGATTTGAAGAATTGAAATTTTTAATATTATAATATCATCGCTTTGGTGTCGAGGTAAACTGCGGCGTTGAGCTCCGCCACTCAACACGCAATACCTCCAGAATTCGGCAGAAAGTGGGGAACGCACTGTCTTAACACTAGGTTCCCTTTGCCTACCCTGGTGTGTGCGGGATACAGCGTGAAGCTATTTAAGGTATAATTTTCTGTCGTTTACAGAGTACTTACTATTAAGTATTTTGTAAACGACAGAAACAATTTATAAGTTTGTAAGTTGTAGACTTTGTAAATGTAATTACTATTAATTACACATACAAAGTTTACAACTTATAAAACGGTTAATTATACAAAAAAATTACATAATTTCAAAATATTGTTACTATGTTACATACAAACAGGCCATATTTGTTTATAGGCAAGTACTACTATGAATTTACGCTCGTATCTTTGATTACGTTGACTAGAAGCTTAATTTTTTCTGTGCTCCAAGGGCGCTGTGGTCTAGAATTTTTGATATTAAATTATATCAGCGCAGCGGCACGAAGTCTGGCTGTAAAACCGACTGGTTGTGGGTTCAATCCCCACTCGAGGAAATGAAATATTTACTTAAATTTATATTTCCATTTCTTTGCTCTGGTGTCGAGGCTAAGCGCGGCGTTGAGTTCTGCCACTCAACACGCAATGCCTCCAGAATTCGGCAGAAAGTGGGGAACGGCGTGTCTTAACTAGTGTTAAGACACGCCGTTAGGTTCCCTCTGCCTCTGCTGCTGTGTGCGGGATACAGCGTGAAGCTTAAGGTGAAATGTTATTTTTTTATTAAATTGTGATAAATAAGTAGCAAATGACGAATTTAATTCAGGTTTTGTAATTTTTTTGTGATTGTCCATTATTTATTATGCGATTGCATCCACTGAGGTGGTATGCGACTTTTCGGCGCCGACAGCTGGTGTCGAACTCTGAACCAGCTATAGTTTTTTTTTTAAATTCAATATCGCCGCTTTGTGTGGTCGCCAAACCCGTCCACGGGGTAAGGCGCCTACAATAATAAAAAATAAACAATAAAGAGTTTTATTTCTTGCGTTTTGAAAAATAAAATATTATTAATTTTATCTAAAATGTCAAAGATGTATTTTTTTTTATTAAAAAGAAACAATTAATATGTTTTAATAATGACATTATATGATAGATATTTTATATAATAGATACTAAAATTAAATAGTAAATTTTTCGTATCGATCGCGTTACTATGAACATACCTATTTGTTTGAATAATATGTAGGGGGTCCAAGATGGAAGGCTTGCTCGCAGCGACCCCTGCCAGCCCTTACGAGGGCTGCAACGTTCCATCCGCCACGTGCACCTCGAGAGAGCGCACTGATAGGGCGTCCCCCCAAGGCGACGCGCACCAGTGCGTCCCCGCTGGTGTGTCAAGTGGCGACGAATGCGGCGTTGGGGACCGCCACCCAACACGCCATGTCCGGAACGGCGGGAGGTGGAGGACGGAGCTACAAATAGCTACGTGGAATGTAAGAGGAGGGATGGAAGAAAAGATGAATGAATTATTAGATGTGATGGATGATAGAGATTTAGATGTCGTTTGTGTGACAGAGACCAAGCGAAAGGGCAATGACACGACCGATTTGCTGGGCAGTCGTGTCGCTTTCTGGGCCGGCGTACCAGAGAGCGAGCGGGGCTGTCAAGGTGTAGGTGTGTTATTGTCCTCTCGATTGGTTAGTGCAGCGGTTGAATACAAGGCGATCAACCCGAGACTGCTTTGGGTTCGCTTCAAGCTGGGGTTAACAAGAGTATTCTTGTTAGTGGCGTATGCGCCAGTATCCTCAGCTCTATTAAGCGAACTCCAGGAGTTTTGGGAGAGTGTCAGGGATGTTCTAGGTAGCGTTAGAGGGAATGAAAAAATAATAATATGTGGCGATTTGAACGGATGGGTCGGAACTGCGCGAAGCGGTTACGAGGGAGTGTTAGGTCAGTATGGTGACAAGAAAATAAATGAGGCTGGAAAGCTTATATTGGAAATTTGCAAGGAAAGGAATTTGTTTGTGGCAAACACTATGTTTGACCACAAACAAATTCACATGTATACATGGGAGCGAACGGAAGGGAAAAGTATGATTGATTTATTCCTAGTGGATCAGCGTATTCGAAGCCAAGTCATGGACACACGAGTGTTTAGGGGTTCTGATCTGGGAACAGACCACTATCTAGTCGTTGCTAGAATAAGGGGTCTGTTCGCGGGTTGGCGCAGCTACACGAGGTGTCCAGACTTGGAGTCGAATTACCGCATAAGAAGCTGGAAGCTTCAAGATCCACCGACTAGAAAGGAATATCAAGAAAGAGTTTCCAAAAAGCTAGACAGCAGTGAATCTGGAAATGGAAATATTGAAGTATGCTGGCAGAACCTTAGGGATTGTATGAAGGAAGCAGCGATAGAGGTATGTGGTAAAGGCAAAAGGGGCTTTAGCAAAAAGCGTGATGAATGGTGGGATGATGAAGTGCAAGATGCAGTAGAAAGAAAGAAGAAGGCATGGCAGGACTATAAAGCCTCTGGTAAAGATAAAAGTATGAGAGAGATAAAAAAGAAAGAGTATAAGCTGCAAAAGCACCAGACGAAAGTACTGATCAAGATGAAGCGTGAAAAGGCAGAGAATGAAAGAGATGAAAGGTTAACGAACAACTTCAAGGAAAATACGAAGCTTTTCTGGAGAGAAGTTAGTGTTTCTCGAGGTTGCTCGTTAGCCTGTAGAATGAAAGGGGTGCTTTCGAAGGACGGTGAAATTCTAACAGAACAACCACACGTTTTGCAGCGATGGGCGGAATTTTACAAGGAGATGTATGAATGTGATGACGCCTCAGTCTCAAGTAGCAGCGAAACGCTGAGTCTTGATGTAGCTGATGGCGAAATCAGTATAAAAGAAGTTGAGAGTGCAATACGAAGTCTGATGTGGTAAGTCAGCGGGAGCAGATGGAGTTACTGCCGAGATGATCAAATATGGTGGGCCACGCGTCTTGGACTTGTTCTGGTTTTTGTGCAATTTGTGCTGGAAATCAGGGGAGGTCCCAGACGATTGGCGAGGTGCGGTCATCGTGCCTTTGTATAAAGGCAAAGGTTCACAGATAGACTGCGCAAGCCATAGGGCTATCAGTTTGATTAGCTTAGGTAGTAAAGTTTATGCTAAAGTTTTAGCGAGAAGAATGCAGGAGAGATCTGAAAGGTTGTTGTGGGAGGCCCAAGGGGGCTTTAGACCTGGAAGAGGGTGTATGGATCAGATCTTTTCCCTCCGCATGATCACGGAAAAATTTTTGGCCGTTAACCAAAAAGTTTTCTGTGCTTTTGTGGACTTGGAAAAGGCGTTTGACAGAGTTGTTAGAGCGAAATTATGGGAGATACTACCCCGGTACAATGTGAGCGGACCCTTGCTGCAGGCTGTAAAGTCTCTTTACAGAGATCACTCAGCCTGCGTGCGAGTAGGAGCTGGCATGTTTGACATCCGATCGGGTGTTAAACAAGGTTGCGCCATGTCAGCTTGGTTGTTCAATTTGTATTTGGATAGCTGTCTCCAAGGAGTGAAACAAAGTGATATGGGAGTGAAAGTAGGTGACCTGAATGTGAATTGTCTGCTGTACGCAGATGATGCAGTGCTTATTGCATCATCAGAATGCGAGTTGCAGGCATTGGTCACCACTCTGAAAGAAGGGTGTGAATATAATGGTCTAAGCCTCAATGTGAATAAGACAAAGGTTCTGATTTTTGAAAGAGACGAAGAAAGGACGGAATGCAAGATCAGTGTAAATAGTATGATATTAGAACAAGTGAATGAAGTGGTATACTTGGGAAGTATGTTCAGTAGAGATGGAAGATACGAGATGGATGTGGAAAGGCGCATTGCTGCCGGTAACAAGGTTAACGGAGCCTTAGCTGCATTGATGAGACGGCGAAACGTCAGCACAGCTGCGCGTTTGGCCGTACACAATGCAGTTTTGGTACCGACTCTGTTATACGGCAGCGAAACGTGGGTATTACAGAAGAAGAATGAAAGAAAGATGAATGCTGTGGAGATGCGATCTCTTCGTAGGATATGCGGAGTCAGCTTAGCTGATCGAATCCGCAATGAAGAGGTACACAGAATGGCAGGTACTAGCGAGGATGTCACGGTGAGAATGAAGAAGAACGTGCTCAGCTGGTTTGGGCACGTCGAACGAATGAGTGATGAAAGAATGGCAAAAAAGATTTATGATGGAAAAGTGAGCGGTAAGAGAGGTAGGGGGAGACCTCGGTTGACCTTCGAAAACACAGTATCAAAGATACTGGAGGAAGGTCACGTAAAAAGCATGAGGACCCCCCGAAGGGCATGTATGAAGAGGTTGATGACAGTGGACGAGGCGAAAGAGGTATGTAGAGACCGTAGCGTTTGGCGCTCCGTTCTCTCTGACTACCCCGCAAGGGATAAAGCGTGAAGCTAAGTTAAGTTAAGTTAAGTTAAGTTATATGTAGGTAAATGAGGCGCAGGGGCACAAGTGGTAAACGCAACTGGTTGTGGGTTCGATTCCCACTCGAGAAAATAAAATATTTATTTAAATTTATATTTTCGTTTTGGTGTATAGACAAAGCGCGGCGTTCAGTTCCGCCACTAGTGACTGTAAAGCGTCTAGCCTCGACACCAGAGCAAAGAAGTGGAAATATAAATTTAAGTAAATATTTCATCTCCTCGAGTGGGGATCGAACCCACAACCAGTCGGCTTTACAGTCACACTTCGTGCCGCTGCGCTGATATAATTTAATATCAAATATTCTAGACCACAGTCCCTTGGAGCAGAAAAAAAATTAAGCTTCTAGTCAACGTAATCAAAGATACGAGCGTAAATTCATAGTAGTACTACAAACTTATAAATTGTTTCGGTCGTTTACAATGTACTTAATAGTAAGTATTTTGTAAACTACAGAAAATTATACCTTAAATAGCTTCACGCTGTATCCCGCACACAGCAGGGGAGGCAAAGGGAACCTAGTGCTAAGACACTGCGTTGCCCACTTTCCGCCACTCCACACGCAATGTCTCAAGACTTCTGAGGAAAGTTGCGAACGGACGTTACGTTGCGTCTTAACGCTAGGTTCCCTCTGCCTATTGTGTGCGGGATACAAGTTGAAGCTGATTTATATATTAATAGATTTTATAATCCAAGCTGACGAAGCCCTTGATTATTGCAACTCACTTTACTACAGTTACATCACATGAATTATACGCTTCTCATACAAAGTGAAATATGCAATACGCGTGTTTTTCACGTTATTTATTACCGTCTTCATCATCTTGCTGTACCAGGACACAAAAAGTAAGCCAATCCCGGCTTGTTTTTTTGCGGGTACAGATTGACAGGGTTTTTTTGCGGTTTCGTTATAATGTTGTCGACATCGGTGATTTAAATATCGAGAAGCCGTTTAAACTTTCTTCATATATACTTGAAATGTAAATTTGTTAAATCATGGCATATGCTCAAAATTCGATGTGCAGCGGCGCAAATGTATGACTGTAAACGCAACGGTTGTGGATTGGATTCACAATCCTGGGAATTAATGATTATTTATTAATATTTTCGCTCCGGTACCAAGACAAAGCGCGGCGTTGAGTTCCGCCACTGCACACGCAAGGTCTCAAAAATGCGGTGGAAATAGGGGAACGGAGTGTCTTGGACTAAGTAGAAAAAATAAATGCAAAAATTTTCGCATATAGACAACACTATAAATAGATAATAGACATTAAACAAAGTTTAGTTAAGTGTCCACCCCATGGAAAACATAAATGTAAAATGAGAGCCAAGTTCAGTAATATGATATATGCCTTGGTGTTCACTTCAGCGATAAAAGAAGTGAGATGTAAATGTGTGCCAAGTTCAGTGGTCAGTCCTGAAATTTATTTTTAACAATATAAAATATTTTATAACTTAAAATGTCCTTTCTTCTTACAAATTAGGAGACTATATATTTATATGTAAGGTCTGACTAGGCTAAATTTTATATAATCATTAAAATAGGCTTATATTTATTTATATTATATAAGAAAATTGATTTTGTTGTATAAAACCAGTATTACGATATATTTATTAGTATTTAATATTTTAAAGGAAAACTTCACATATTATACAAATAAGATTTTTAAAAATGGTTACTTTTGCAGCACTCCAACTTATGATATGGCCCCGAATCCGGACAAACAGTGGATTTTGCGAGTGACGGAGAAAATGAAGCCGATACACCGACAGTTTACGGATTTACTGATGACCAAGAGACTACAGACACTGCAAAGTGTGGATATGGTATGTTTAACGCCGTAACGACTAAGTAGTATTCTGAATATTAAATATTATTTAGAAAAAAATAATAATTCTCGTTTACTACTACTCCAACTGTAATTTCAGATCATATAATATTATAAAATCACGAATAACGTATAGAATTTTTGCCGGTACATAAAAAGTGCTCTTATTTCGTGTATACCTAATTTCCACTTGTAATTATGGCTTAGTGGTTTTTTAAATTACAACTAAGGAATATTAGATGGAAATCTTCTAGAGAGTCTCAATGTGACAATAATTTTGATACTAAATTTTAATTTCGTGGTGTAGTGTGTCGCGTTACAGTCACAAACGTGTGGCTGTAACGCGACGGTTATCGGTTCGATCCCCACTCGGGGGAATGATTTTTTATTTATTAATATTTTCACAACACAATTCCTCGAAAATTCTGTGGAAGGTGGGGAACTTAGTGTCTAAACACTAGGTTCCCTCTGCCTACTCTATTATATACGTATTAAAGCGTGGAGCTGAAAAAAAGATGTTGATGAATTAGATGAATTTTGTAACTAAACTTGGGGAACGATAAAATCAACTAATAAATTGCAGGCAGTCGAACGAGTGTACCAGGAACTGAAGGCTCTGGGGGAGTTAGATAACACGTACCTAGTGTACACATCTGATCACGGATACCATCTGGGTCAGTTTGGACTGGTTAAAGGCAAGAGCTTTCCGTTCGAGTTTGATATACGAGTACCGTTCTTAGTCCGCGGCCCTGGGGTTGAGCCTGGCACTGTGTAAGTAAATGATTTTTAAAAAAATTGTTTTGTCTATCTATCTATTTATCTACTTATCTGTATCTTTACACACTATAATAAATTGTAGATATCTGATCGAAGTATGCCAATAGAGATATTTAAATATGAATGATAAATATATGGTAAAATATAATAGCAAAAGGAGCCAAAGCATATACCTTCAAAATTTACCTCAGACAGTTAAAGTGCCAAGCCCTGTCTACTCTTTGGAAGGAAAATATTTAGAAACGATTTAAAGTGGCGGGACTCAATTTATTTCTTTTTTCTTCCCAAACCCCTAAAATAATTTCCAAGATTTTATTTTTATTAATATTTATAAACTTAACATTAAAATTTACGTATTTTACGTTACATATTTTTTTATTCACTTTTTAAATACATAATGAAATAATTTGAACACGTTATACAATTTTCAGAGTAGACGACATCGTCCTAAATATTGATTTGGCACCAACGTTTTTGGACATGGGTGGAGTGGACCCTCCGGCGCATATGGACGGGAGGTCGCTTTTACCGTTGTTGCAACCGAGACGCAGGAGGGCCGCAGCAGCTCACTGGCCGGACACATTTCTTGTTGAGAGGTAAATAGTCACATGCTTTAATTCAAGGCACGGGTCAATTTTTCCCGACTGCTAAGGAAGGGTTATGTTTTTCGCGCGTATCTTGTATGTATGTAATATTCTTTATTACCTCGTATCTCCAGAACCGCTGAACGGATTTACATATTTGAGGTATCGTTAGATTCGTATTAGCAGCCCAAGTGTTCTTAAATAGGTGACGTTATTAAAAAATAATCATGGCGGCTGTGGGACGCCATTGGACTTAGTGAAAAAAAAATTTTTCGTTCCGAACACTACAATATGGGTATCAAATTCAAGAGCTCAATTTCAGAATTTCAAAAAGGTATATCATGATTATCATTATCATAATAAATTCTAACAAAAAAATGAAAAATAAAAAAATATTTGTAAAAACAAAAACCCCGACTGCATCAAACTAAAAAGAAAATAAACAAGCCCAATAGTTTATTAGGATTAATAGTCGGGACCTATAAGTAATTCTTCAATCAATAAAATCTTTACCAGGAACCCCGCATAATTTAAAGAGGTCCCGACTGTTAATCCTAATAAACTATTGGGCTTGTTTATTTTCTTTTTAGTTTGATGCAGTCGGGGTTTTTGTTTTTACAAATATTTTTTGGTTTTTAAATTCACGGTAAATCCATAGTAGAGCAGTCAGAGATATTGAAGTGTGAAACACTACGTTATCAATATTAAATTTTTAGAGGAAGACGTCGACTGAAGCCACGATGGTTGTGGTTCGATGCCCATTCGAGGTAATTAATTATTTTGATTCCTCTACTTTGGAGTAACAGTCAATGCGTTATATTCCGGGGGAAATTGGTGAACATATCTTGAGTCTTGACACTACTAGATTCTCTTTCTTCCTGTTTTCACATTCATATATGTTATTATCAATAGAAGTACAAAAAGTCGTTGTTTTTCCACAACTAACTGTACCTATTAATTCAGAAAAAAAACAATATCAAAATATTAATACATATACATATATGTATATTTTGTACAATAAAAAGCATTTAATTGAATTTATTTTTATCAAAAAAAGTTGTTATAATTTGTTAATACGTACCTACTACCCAATATAGGCGAAACATAATGATATGACTGTAACCCGACGTCTGTGGGTTCGATCTCCACTCAAGGGAATGAATTAATATTTATGAATATTTTAATTTCTTCGGTCTGGCACCAAGGCAAACATCTCTTCGACGAAATCCGCAACTCACAACGTAATACGTCCAGAATTCGGCGGGAAATGGAGAACGGAGTGTCTTAACACTAGGTTCCCTCTGCCTACCCTGCTGTATACAGCGTGAAGCTGATTTGATTTAATTTAATTTATCCAATATATACACAGCTCGGGTCGCCGTGAAACACAAGCACATATGATGGAGGAAAGATTACGAGCTCACAAGTATAGCAGAGAAATGAATGAAAAATCTACAACTGTACAGCCACAAGAAACATCTTCTGAGAGTAACGACTTCGACGAGGATTCTGAAGATGATTTCTTAGAGCTGGATGGTGAAGACACAGATGATAACGTAAGAATATTTTTTAATTTTATTATATCAATTAACTTTTATTGGCATAAGTATGTTTATTAATAAACACATTGAATGAAATATAATAAAATAATATATAAACTGTAAGGTGTAAAGTTGTTCTATAGTACTATATCATACAATTTAATGTTTATACAATAATATATACAGGGTGGAAGCGCTCCTTTTACGGAAACAGCATACAGCGTAAAATATTTCAAACCCATACCTAAAAAAATTAATCAAGATACCTCAACAGTTTAGACATAGGATTATTTTTTCGTTTCACGATGTTTATCCATACCTGTATTTCGTGTGACGCAGTTACGCATAGATACCAATAACGTAAATACATCCTAATACAAAAATACTACTAAAGGCTAAACAACTTTGAACTTTGCCGCCAATACCTACGACTCGGTTTCGGAAAGAGGCGTATGCTGCGGTTTCCCTTTGATAGGTTTATGTGTGCGTGCGTCGTTCTTGACAAATGGCGCCTTATTAACGACAATTTTGTTATTTATTTTGATTGAAAAAATCACTTTTTAATTTAAGCGATTTAAAAAAAAAAAACATTAAAAAAATCTCTAAAATTAAACAGTGATTTTATGGCTTTTATGGAGGAGATAAAACTATGGTTTAATTAAAATGTAGCTGATACTTCCACCCTGTATATACTAACGTATATTTTTCTTAGTAAGCTTTATTATTAGTGTAATATTCATTTATTGAATCCATTTGGTTAAACATTACAAATGACGCCATCGTGACACAAGCGCACAAGGATTTGATTATAACGCGACTATTGTTGGTTGGATCCCCTCTCGGGGGAATGAATTATTTTTTAAAAAAAAATAATTTCTAGCACCAAGGCAAAGCCCGCGTTGAGTTCCGCCATTCAACATGCAATGCCTCAAAAAAATCGGCGGAAAGTGGGGAACGGAGTATCTTAACACTGGATTTCCTCTGCCAACCCTGCCATATGGAGGATACAGCGTGAACATGATGTATTTACTTTTATTTGGTTAAACAGGAAAGCATAGAAGCTAGTGAAGCGACAAATAAATCGTCGGAGCCTCTTATAACAAATGAAAGCCACAATCCTATATTAGAAGCCAGTTTAGAAAAGGCGTTAGACGCTGAAGAGTCTGGCGCCAATAATTATCTTTCGACAGGTAGGTTTTAACTATGTATTTCTATGTACTTTAAGTCATTGAGTCCAATCGTGGTGCAGAGGCAAAAATGTTAAAACTATACATTTGTGGTTAAATCTTAAATAATAATAGCCTTAATAGGGGGGCAAAATTTGGTATAAAAGACGCTAGTTCAAGTGAGTTTCTACGCTAAAGGCTCTGGCTAGGCTTAGCTTGAATTTCAGAAAAAGCTCGAGACCTCCAAATTTTGTACGGAACCCTCGGGCGAGCCCGACTCGCGCCTGTTTAGTTTTTTTGATTTTTATTTAATTTGCTGAATATAAATAATAGTTAATATATTTACAGAAATTGAAGCAAGCATAAATGGGAAAGCAGCTCGACTTGCAGCTGAATGTTCCAAAGCCGAATTACGAGCGCCATGTTCTACTGGAAGAAAGTGGAAATGTGTTCTGGTGAACGGTAGATGGAGAAAACATAAATGCAAATATGAGGTATTGCCTTAATATTTACGTTACTTTACGTATTTTACGTTAGATAAAATATCTTAATTATTTAATTATATATAAGCGCATTTTTTCTTGTATAAAGATAAATAATATAAAAAATTGTTATTATTATTAGGTTTTTTATGATTTATTATTACCATCTTCAGATATATGTTATTTTAAACTTTAATGAATTATAATAATAATTGGCGCTCAAAAGTTATTTTATATGAAATAATATTCATATTTTATTTCACAGCCGGATGTTAGCACTCAGCCAAAAATGAGTACCAAAAAATGTGCATGTTTCACTCCAAGTGGACTCGTTTATACAAGATTAGAAACTGACGGGACAATAGCAAGAAGACCTCTTGATCTCCAAAAGGAAAACATAACTAGAAATAAAAGATCAATAAACAATGATGTATTTGAACCTAATACCGTTGATACTATTCTCGAAGAAAATCCTAGTATTGGCCATTTAAGTTTCAAAAACGAGCCCATTGATGAGTTAGAGAAAAGGAACATAGAACACAAAATTGACAAACTTATAAAGGAAACAGAAGCGTTTCTACAGGCTTATGAACGTACCAAAGATAATATAGATCATAAGAGAATTAAGAGACGAGCGCAAAACTTTAACCATAACAAACATAAACACAGAAACGATCCAATGCTTAACAATAACGAATCATCGCTAGAATGTAAGATAGAAAAGGATGGACAAGTCAACTGCTCACAAGTAATCTACAATGATTTAAAAGCGTGGCACACAAATAGATTGAGCTTAGAAGACCAAATAAGAGAATTAAAAACAAAATTAGAAGACTTAAAAGAAATAAAAAGACATCTAAAAATAAGTAAACCAGTCCTTGAAATGCAAACGATTAACCCATCGTATAGTATAATACATAATAATACAATGCTACAGGAGACTATTAATAAAGATACTAAAGATACGTTAAGAAAAACACGATTACACAGAGTAAAAACAAAACATAGAAATGGAACATTCGATAAGAAATTTCGACAGTCCAACGAATACATAATACCAACAGTGAACGCTAATACGAAAGATGATATTTTTAACACACAAATAAGAAACGAGACATCAACGGAAACATTTCTTAAGTTTTTGAACGTTTCAGATTTCACAAGTGTGACAAACCAGACGTATATTATAGAGGAACCAAAACCTCAAATCACAACGATAGTGAATGAGTCTGAAAATCCAACGGATAGACTATCATCTCCTTCAATTACAACGAATTTCTATGACATAACCACTGAATTCGTCCATAATCACAATACAAGTGAAACAAATAGTGAAAAGGATATAAACGAATGGAAGACGACTCCTTCTGATTTCTTCACTGCATTACATTACTATAGTACAAGCGCTGACAAAGTAATATCCACCCATCGGCCTTCTACAGTACATTCTGTCGCACAAAAACACAGACCTACACATAAATCTAAGATATCTTCTTTAGGCCCGAAGAGACTGGACGCATCAGAGTACGAACAGATCAATCCAAATAAAGGAAATAATAATAATGGAATCTTTAGCAATCCACCAGACGTGTTCCAAAGAAGACTACATCCTTTGTTTATCGAAAATGAGGACAAGCATGTGTGCTATTGCGAGGAAAATCGGTAAGTTTTAGTATATTGATATGGAAATATAAAACGTAGATTTTTTTATATAAAAAAAAATTGCTTCACGCTGTATCCCGCACACAGCAGGGTAGGCAGAGGGAATCTAGTGTTAAGACACTCCGTTCCCCAGTTTCTGCCGGATCCAATCCAAAATAATTGATATTAAGGCAAAATAATTGTCATCCTATCAACGCCGTCATGAAGCCGCCAGTGACACAAGAGTGTGACTGTGGACGCGACAGTTGTGAATGAATCGATTAATATTTTCATTCCTCACTCTGTAACAAGATAACTCGCAGCGTTGAGTCCACACACAACACGCAATATTTCAAATAATTGGCGGAACGTGGGGTACAGCATCCTTATACTAGGTGACTAATGTGTACCTTGCTATTTGCGGGATACAGCGAGAAGCTAAGAAAGGCTATGACGGTGCATTGTGACAAATTCTCGCACTGCAAAAGCTAAGGTTGTGGGTTCGATTCTCACTCGCGTTAATAAACATTTTTATTTTCGTTTATAGTAGAAAAACCGCGGTGACTGACATTGATTTACACCACTCAACACGCAGTTTCTCGGATTGGAGAAAGATGAACACGATTTGTTTTAACTCTAGTAGTTGTAGTACTTCCATATCCAGCGATCTGTTATTATTTACCCATTTTTTTTCTTTTTTAGTAAAATGAAGCCAGTAACAAATGCATATTTAGAAGCTGCACAAAAAGCTAGAGAAGAACGAAGAAAAATAAAGGAGCAAAGACTGAGAAAAAAATTACGAAAAGCAAAGAAAAAGGTGGGATTTGTTTATGCACATATTATGTGCTTATTATACACTAGCGGCCCGCCCACGGCTTCGCCCGCTTAAAATACATGATTATTTAATAAGCAGAATTGATTGACAACTATCATAAAATAAATAAATAAATCAGCTTCACGCTGTATTCCGCACACAGCAGAGTAGGCAGAGGGAACCTAGTGTTAAGACACTCCGTTCCCCACTTTCTGTCGAATTCTGAAGGCATTGCGTGTTGAGTGGCAGAACTCAACGCCGCGCTTAACCTTGACATCAGAGCGAAGAAATGGAAATATAAATTTAAGTAAATATTTCATCTCCTCGAGTGGGGATCGAACCCACACCAGTCGGTTTTGCAGTCACACCTCGTGCCGCTGCGCCACGACTGGCCTCACACCCTATAATAGAATGACAAACAAATATAAAGACAACATACAACAACATATATAATATAAAGACAACTATAATGACTTCAAATATGATTTTTTGTTACTTTAATCTGTAATATTCTATTATGATTTTTTTACGACATTATCGTAACTTCTGTAAGAATTTTTGATTGTTTCGAACTAAAAAATATGACCAGTGTCGATATTTGATATTCATAAAATATACATAAAGCTAATTATTTATTATATATATATATTTTTGTAACATTACGTTCTTTTTACCTATGTTATGTTTTTTAACGCTCTGTTAAATGTGCTGACGTCACTTAATAATTTAAAGTACTGCTTCAGAAACAGCCTTAAATGTAAAATTATTGATTTGGTTAAGGATTCATAATATTCTTTGTAAAATAACTGTAATGTTTGCATATTAACTCCTGTTTGCATATTTAGATAAATGAATAATTGGTAAATATATAGTTATTACACAGTACACGTAGAAAGGATGTTTTTAGGCATTTTTATATAGATTTATTTCAAACTAACGAACGAACCAAAAAATCTATGTATTTACTTGATATTTCTTTGAAGATCAAATCGTTCTTTATCTCTGTGTTGAATTAATTACGATTTAAACTTCACTGTTATGATTTTGAAGGTAATCTCTACTAACAATTCAATTTTGTTTACTTAAAATAAATAAATCAGCTTCACGCTGTATCCCGCACATAGCAGGGTAGGCAGAGGGAACCTAGTGTTAAGACACTCCGTTCCCCACTTTCTGCCGAATTCTGGAGGCATTGCGTGTTGAGTGGCAGAACTCAACGCCGCGCTTAACCTCGACACCAGAGCGAAGAAATGGAAATATAAATTTAAGTAAATATTTCATCTCCTCGAGTGGGGATCGAACCCACAACCAGTCGGTTTTGCAGTCACACCTCGTGCCGCTGCGCCACGACTGGCCTCACACCCTATAATAGAATGACAAACAAATATAAAGTTTAAATTAACGTTTCGAACGTCATTCTTTAGCCAGGGTCATACCAGCGCGATTTCTATATAACATTCGCTGGCAAGCTAATGCCTTGAGTTCATTCAAATGACGATAACTTTTTTTTTAATGAACCGATTTTGATGAACCAAACTTTAGAACCTAAATTGAGTTAAAACAAAGCAATTGGTGAAATTTTCAAGTAAATCGGTTCAGTAGTTTCAGAGAAAAATGCGGACAACAATATGTCGACAGACAGACAGACAGACAGACAGACAGACAGACAGACAGACAAGAAATTCAAAAAAAATCTTTTTGCTTTCTATTAGTCTTTTTAAGTGTCCCTCTATCCATTTCAGTCAAAATTACTAAATGTACAGACAAAATATTTTTACTGTCTTATTATATATAGAGATTAGTTTCTGGTACTTACGAACAGACTGAACATTGAAAATACACTCGTCCATTACTCAATTCCTAACTTGAAAAATGGGCCGGACCACTTTCTGCAGAAACAGAGTGTCTTAGAACTAAATTACTTCTGCCTACCTTGCTATATGCGGGTTATAGCGTTTTTTTAATTCCAATATAGAGAGAAAAAATATTTATGACGATCTTAAGATGTTTGAAATGAATGGTTAATAAATGCTTAAATCTTTTTTTCTTTTATTTTAAAAATATTGATTTTGGAAACATATATTCGCTATTTTTTATAAGTATAACTGAGCTGTGGGACAATAGTGTGGACCTATTGTTAAGGACTACGACGATATTGTTAAAATGATTACCACAATTATGTATATTTTTCCTAAAAGCTCTAAAAATAATTTACTTTTAACAGGCGGAACTAGAAAGATTATGTGAATCGGAACGCATGAATTGCTTCCGACACGACAACGACCACTGGCGTACGGCGCCGCTGTGGACCGCCGGGCCCTTCTGCTTCTGCATGAGCTCCTCAAACAACACCTACAACTGCGTCAGAACTATAAACGCGACCCACAACCTGCTTTATTGCGAATTTGTGACTGGATTGGTTACTTATTATAATTTACGTATCGGTGAGTAAATCTATGGTACAATTTTTAAAAAATCTAGATTTTTTTAGCTTCAGGCTGTATCCTGTATAAAGTAGGGGAAGCACAGCGTAACCTAATTTTAAAACTCCATTCGCCATCTTTCGCTGAATTACTATTATTATTTATTTTTTTATAATTACGGTCACTTCTCGAAGCTATACGTACGTATAGCTTCGAGAAGTGACCAAAAAAGGTATTGAGTGGCGGGTATAAACGCCGCGCTTTCACTTTGGTGCCAGAGCGAAGCGAAATGTAAATACTTTTTAATAAATAATAATCCAGAAATTCATAAAAAATACATTTTATTTCTTGTTACAGATCCATTTGAAACGCAGAACAGAGCTAAATATTTAACGACATCTGAAAAAGAATATTTTCATAATCAGTTACAACAGCTGCTGAGTTGTCGCGGACCGTCTTGCAGAAGATTTTCACATTCAAATTTATCTCGTAAGGAGATATCGTTTTTTTATTTAGACTTTTTTGTAATAAATGAATAGTGACATACCTATATTGCGGAAATATCATATTATAAATACCGATCAGCTTCACGCTGTATCCCGCATATAGCAGGGTAGGCAGAGGGAACCTAGTTTTAAGACACTACGTTCCCCACTTTCTGCCGAATTCTGGAGGCATTGCGTGTTGAGTGGCAGAACTCAACGCCGCGCTTTGCCTCGACACCAGAGCGAAGAAATGGAAATATAAGTTTAGATAAATATTTCATCTCCTCGAGTGGGGATCCAACCCACAACCAGTCGGTTTTACAGTCACACTTTGTGCCGCTGCGCCACGACTGGCCTCTTTTTTGGTCTCTGATTTTTTTTTATAAATACCGATGTCATCTATAAATTTATAAAAAATATTCAGTACAAGAATCAGTTATGCCACCATACACCAGATTGCTTCAGTTAACTAGCGCTTACTGTAAGAAAGTCAGGTTTATCATGGGCAACTTTAAACAGTCTTAGTTGTTAATACGATCACGATCATTATCAGAAATTTTAAATCTTTCTAATTTTTGACTATCAAAATGTATAAAAAAATATATTATACTTACATATTTATTGTGATTTTTTAATATTATAATAGTAAAAAATATTTCTGTTAGCAGGTAGCGAAGAAGATTTAAGCAGACGATTTGAAGATGAGCTGTTGAATACCGGAAAGCCTATTGGTTATAATGGAAGGTGGGCATACGACTCTATCTAAAAATCCTTTTAATTGTATAGGTTAACTAGAAAATATTTTAACAAATTAGTGATATTTATGTTTTCTATACTACCAACAAACGCGACGTACCTATAGTGACCAAAAAAGGCTAAGCTTGCGCCAAGGTAGAATAAAAGTTAAATCGATAATTACGTGGATTTTATTTATACAAGTACAAGACAGCAACCGTAGTATGTTCATCATTAATTGATAAATATTGTAGTTTAAAAATTTACCGTTAAATTAGCTCTAATTTTTCTCTAATAATAGGAAAGTAAAATCTTTATTGACTTTATGCATCTATTCTACAGATTTTAATTTTATTATTTTTTTTATTCAGACCATGGCGATGGAGTGGCTACGGGCGTAGATACGCAAGAGCGAGGGAATTACACCGCCGCAGACATGCAACGGCGTTCTAGTCGATTTAAATTAATTTATTTGAAGTTTCGTGTGAAATTGTATATTGCTTCTGGTGTACTTGAGCCATGATATTAAAAGTTAAACTGTTGGTCTAAATTATGCCGGGGTCAAAAGTTTGAAAAATTAGATGGATTATTGTTAGACAAACATCGAATCTAGTAGGGCTTCCTGTAATCATCCATTATCTATGTAAACTTATGTTAGACTTTAGACATTAAATCATTTATCTGAGCATAGACTATAAAGCTTATATAGTTCAACTTTTTTAAAGATATAAACTTAAATTGCTATCATTTTGAAAGTTATATATATACTTTTCAATATATTTTAAAATTTTGTTCCTAATTTCGATATTATAAATACTACGTATTTTGTAGGTCAAAAATTTGTTTATTTTCCCATCTATATATCTCAGATAACTCAGAAAAACTATAAGTTAGATATTTGGATTACTACCGTAAAGTATTATGTGTAATGTTAGTTCATAGCAATTTTAATGTTTACATTCTATAATAATATAGATACCTTTATAGACTGCAAATTTTTTAACAATCTTTTAAAACAATAGAATTATGTAAGTATAACTATTTGTATGTGTACACACTAATCAGTATCAGTAGTTTGTAAAACGTAAAACTCTTTAAATAAAATTTTTAACTTTGACAATAAACCATGCTACCTCATTTTTAATTTTTTTTTTCATTCACGATTTTTTTTTAAATTATGACCTTTGCTTTAAGTTTGGATCATACAGCATTGCAAGTAAAACTTTTTAAAATATTAATTTTTAATATTATTAAACTGTGTGTAATTTGTATATCTTGTATACATGTACTATAGTGAATTTAAAACAGTATATTAAGTACAGTGTTATAATGTCTAAGAAAACAGCATGTACAGTCGCGTACATTTCTTTAGCTTTATGCTAAATCCCTGTATATATAGGGAACCTGGGAACCTACTGGGAACACACTCCTTTTTCATTAAGCCACTTCCGTTTCCTACTATCCACTGAACTGAACGCCGCGCTTTGCCTCATTACCAGAGCGAAGAAAAAAATTAATATTTCATTCCTTCAGTGGGAATCGAACCCTCAACCTGTCGCAAAGTATGTGACTGTAACTTCATAAAAAAATATTAAATAATTTTGTTATACATATTAATAAAAATGATAATAGAAATTAAACAAGAAATAAGTAACAATATTAATATCAAACAAAATCTGATTATTAGCTGTCCACAAATTGTAAAATCATGGCATTTAAAAGAATTTATGGGGCAAGTGGGGACTGGGGCACCAAATTTGCTGTATGGGCGAGTGTCCTTTCTTTGCGCTTATCCCTTTTTAAGATATTATACATTGTACTTATTATACATGTATTTAATTAACTACTGATACTGATAGTTGGCTAGTATGTTTGTAGAATGTTTTTTTTCTGTATTAGAGTTAAAAAGTGATATTAAGTTGTTGCCATGTGACAAATAAGGATGTTTTCATAGACATGTTAATAGAATGCCTAATATTTTGTTAATTTCATAAATAATATTGCTATTGTTTTATGACAAATCCTGTGCATTTTATTAATAAAAATATAAAAAAAACATCTTATAACTTTGTTTTATTTTTACATACATATCCTTTTTTGAGCAGGGATTTAGAGGTAAAAAGAATTGATCTTATTTAAAAGGCATTGTGTTTTAAGTAAGGAACTGAAAATAATTTAAATATAATCATTTCTCCGAGTTGGTAACTCACAACCATTCTGTTTATAGTCAAATACTATCTCCCGTGTCACAATGATCTCAAATTTTTATTATTTGAGATCATTGTGATCATTTTTTTATCTTTAATATATCAAATATCTTAACACAGATCTAATATTTTATCAATATCATTATCATCACTTAAAGAAAAGAAAGAGTCTTTTACTGAACAATTTTCAAGAAGTTCACCAGGTGTTTTATTGGTATCATCCTCTTCTAAATATTGATGCCATTTAGAGCAGTTTAGAGAACATAGCCGTTTTTCTTGAGAATTAAGATTCTCAATTGTATTTAATGTTTTATTATCTAAAGTCCCTGTCGAAATATTTTCCAGAAGAGATGTTTTATTTAATTTAACTGTAGAACTAATTTCATCCTCTATGACTTCAAAATTATCACAATTTACACTAGCAGTGATTTTTTTTGCATTTTTTATTTGTTTATTATATGTGCTAGATGTTTTTCTTTTTTGAGGGACTTCTAATACTACTTCTAAATTACCGAGAAATTCTGGTTCATTCACATCTTTATTTTCTGGTTCATCAACATAGGCACTCCATTTGCTTTGTTTATCGATACTACCGGTTCT
Source organism: Heliconius himera (assembly GCA_021202915.1). Lineage (NCBI taxonomy): Eukaryota > Metazoa > Arthropoda > Insecta > Lepidoptera > Nymphalidae > Heliconius > Heliconius himera. Next base: position 114,664 of record JAJHJA010000629.1, read on the forward strand.
ATTTATATTTTCAGTATTATCTGCAATATTTTCATCATAATCACTGCCGTCTGATGTATAAGTTTTTATAATTTCCTCTTTTTCTCCTCGCATATTATTTAGTTTCTGAACATGAAGCCTGCAATCTTTGGCTGTGCCTATACCATAATGTCTTTTAACAGATTGTTTTTCACCACAGAGTTTACACACCCATTTGTTGTCTTTTCTTGATTGGTGTACCTAATTATTACTAAAATGTTATTTAATAATCTACTTTATATATAAAAAAGGCAACAATAATTGTCTTATACACATAAGAGAATTCATTGTGCGAAGGCATTTTCAAATTATCATTTATATTAAGATTTTATATTCAAAGTTTAAATTAATTATTTACCTGAAAAACAGTACATTTGTAGCATCTTAAGACTTGAAAAATTTGTGGCATGTTTTTACTATTTAATTGGTTAGTGGAACAAATTTTAATTTAAAGGCAAATCGTATTTCCTATTTGTAAAATATTGTGTTCAATTTAATAAATTCTAAATAAAATTTACAATGTTATGACATTCGCTATTACTGTAACGCTAACTTCAAAGTCAAGCATAGATATTACTGTCAATTCTTGACATTTCACAGAGTATTACTAATAAGTAATAACAATCTAATTTAGTTATCTAATTCTAAAAATCTAATTTAGAAAATCTAATCTTTAAAAATCTAATCTGTTTTATTAAATTAGCTGAAACTTTGGTTTTCAATGTAAAAATCAGCGTCACGCTGTATCCCGCATATAGAAGGATAGGCAGAGGGGACCAAGTGATAAGACACTTTGTTCCCTACTTTTCATCATAGCGAAAAAATAAAAATACTAATAAATTCATTCCACAGAGTGGGGAGCGAACCCACAGGGCGAAGCGCGGCCTCCAACGTGCTATTTATAGGAACGCGCCGCGCGGCGCTGCCAACCCTGCAGGCCGATACCGCCGCAACCGCTGTCTCTGCATCTTAAATCTGTAATATCTTCGAAAATATACATTTAAATTACATACTGTAAAGGGCCATATTAATCTATATTAAATCAACAGTATATTTAAGGTACTTAATTGGATAAGGAGTAATTATTACACTAATTATAAAATAATAATAATAAAACTGTATTGCTTAAAATAGCTTCGAAAAATTTGCCGTTATTTCTTGTTAAAATTAAGTAACAAAAATTGTTATTGGTGGTATCCATAAGAAACCGACACATAGAGACGTATACCATCGTAGAGTTTTCTGTAGATCTTTACAAGGTGTACAATATTTATTATATTATTTTGATAAATTTAGTAGAGTTAGGCGTTTGTAAGCAGAAATAATATATTTATTTACGACATGACAATAGAGACCTCAAAAATAACAGTATTTGTCTACTACATAATGGGTGATATTATACATACATATAAACCTTCCTCTTGAATCAATCTATATACTTTGTAGTGATGTTATGTTATAAAGTTAAATATATTGTAAAAAAACCAAATAGAAATTATATTAGAATATTCAAATTGGCATTTAGGAATTGTTTTAAAGTTTAATCGATAGGTGATATGTATAGTTATTACTAGCATATTGTGTCGCCATCAAGATAAAAACAATTTAATTACTAAATTTAACTTTTTTACATTTCAAAATTAATGAAAATATCTTGGCGACTTTGAGTGGTCGCATTGTTAATACAAAATAGAAATAAATTAGACGGATTATTTTAATTTTCTTATTACTTTATTATCTGAGCCACATTCATCACAGTTTTCGTATATAATATCTTTTTATTTTTGACTCTATGTATAATAATTACAATACACTCTATGTGTATTAAAAATACACTTAAAAGTTACATACATTCAGAATGAAAGTTAATTACAATTTATTGCACATAATATAAGTAACAAATATATGAACAAAATTTTACTTTGAGCTTTTAATTCAAAAATTGAAAATCTATCTAAATTAATATAACTAATATTGCCCCAATAAATTTAAAAATAAAACATGGGGATTGGCCCATTTTTTTGATAAATTTGTTATTTTATATTTACGCTCATGTACCTATATATATAGATAATATTAAAATTATAATATATACATTATTATTCGTAAAGTTTTACCGAAGTTATTTTGGACGAACAGCTTGTATATACATCTATAATTTATGAAACTTTAAATTTTATTTTCCATATATTTTTTATATATGCAAGACGAAGAAGAAAGTTAAGAACTTGAGATGTAAGAAAATATAGGCATTATTCTATTTTTCTACGAAGACGTATCAGATATAGTAGTAGAAGTCAATTATCGCAGTCGCTCAATCTTACAATACTAACTTATATATTATATGTTATAATAATACTATATCAGAAGATAATATGTACGTATCTCAAACAAATCACGATGCTGCATCATTTATGAAATAATATAGTATGCTGTATTAGGTACTTTATGGGGAATTTATGTATCTATCCATCTTACGAATGACCAGGGAGCATAGAGGTAGGAGGACCATCTTCGTATATGAAAAAATGTTCATCAAAATAGGTAAAATAAGAGTAGCACTGCGATGGCATATATTTTGAAGAAAGCGCCACACGTGGACTATTGGACTGTTTTCAAAAGAAAATAATTATTCAAAAATTCGAGTTTTTAAAAATATTAATTATCCAGGCTTAATATACATACTTTACGTTTTATATAATTTCTCAGTTTATATCATACATTTCTCGATATTAGCGCCATTTCGGTCGTATTTTGAACTTCAAATTATTGTTCACCAACGGACACTTTTTCAGGTAAATCCTCATACAAGATGGTGCTCTTTCCTCTACCCATACGAACTTTTCTAACTCCATATTATTTCAAGAGACAATTAAAGACATATCGAGCGACTTTGATTTGCGAGAGACAGAAGCTAAGAATACTCGAGATAGGTACTGTAAGAATAATCTATAGTTTTAAAGACATTAGCGTTAGATTGATAATATAGTAAATTTTTAAACTTTTCCAGTCTCAACTCTCGATCTTTTACCTTTTTATTTTATATAGATAGATGCGTTTGTGTTGTATTTATGTATAAAGAATAAATAAAATATAAAAATATATTTACTTAAGGTTTAAATATCCTAATTGATAAAATTTTCCAACAATAAGTTCCTCAAAATATTATAAAGGACTTTGGCTGACAGAATAGGAACCAACATTTTTTTTTAAATTACTCTTTCGGATGAACAAAAATGTCTTGGAATACGTTAGAATACGCAACCTGTATATAATTTTATTTTAACTATGTAATATATCGAAAAAAAAATATTTCAAATTATAATACTGATCACATTTACATAATGTTCAAAATGTTTTGATATATGATTTATTATACATATAGATACAATCAAAAAGATTTAGTTTTAAAGGCTATTATTAAAGACTATTTTTTTTAAATTTTATCTTCAATAACGCAGTAACATAAAATAAACACTATTTTTTCAAAAAGATTAACTTTGGCACTGCGAAATGTTTGACACTATTATTGGCACACAATATGAGCACTGGCAAGACCCTTAAGTTAGGCCTAGTCTCTACATGAGGAACTTTAATTGAGTTTTAATACACTGTATTAACGCTATGTATTCATAACGGTGGTTCTGCGCGTATAGCCCCTGCGAGTGGCTAAGCCTGAGCCTTGAGCCTCGCACTCCTTCCTTACTCTATCTATTATGTCAGCAACCAATTTCTCTTCTTTTGATCTCCTCTCCTCCCAATTCATATCTGGCTTATTACTCGTTGCTAAATCGGCTGAAATCAAAAAGTATAATATAATTATGCAATGATTTATAATTGCGATTCAAATATAAATTGCTTAATTACTTAAATATAAATTTCATTAGAAAAACTGATCCCTACAGATTTAAGCAATGGGATCTTAGGCTATTAGGTATGTATAAATATTAATTGTCCACACAAAACCTACTTAATATTTAAAATGAAATAGTTTAATTTTAATATGAAATTTTTGGTTGTGGGGTCGATCCCCACTTGAGGAGATGAAATATTTATTTAAATTTATATTTCCATTTCTTCGCTCTGGTATCGAAGTAAAGCGCGGCGTTTAATTCTGCCACTCAACACGCAATACCTCCATAATCGGCAGAAAGTGGGGAACAGAGTGTCTTAACACTAGGTTCCCTTTGCCTACCCTGCTATGTGCGGGATACAGCGTCAAGCTGATATGTATAATGTTATTTTTTAATTTTACCTTTATTATTACTCTTATACATTTTCGGAGAACCCGCAGATTTTGATGAAACATTATTAATCTGTTTTCCATTATTTTGGTAATTTGGCACACTTGACTTCGGAATAGCCAGTTCCGGGTCCATTTCTTCTTTAACGTCAGTTTGTGTTGTGGTCGTTTTCTTTGAAAGTGCTTCAACTTGTGAATTTGTAAGAACGGGACTGGAGTCGCTTAGGACTTCGCTGTGCCTGCTTGCTAAGTGACCAATATATCCTGAAAAATATAATACAATTATAGGATTTATATTGTACATAGTAGTTTATTTTCAACGATATATTCTAATTTTAGTGTAAATTAAGCCTTTTGTTCAATATTTAACTGTTTATTATTAAAACTAAGTAGTTTCCAATTCTTATTCTAAAAACAAACCTTTTCTGCTCTTGAAATACACCAAGCACTGTTCGCATTGAAACAGCGGCGCCGGATTCAATGGCTGTATAACATGTAATTTATATTTATGTCTGTACCAATGAGTGCGACTCTGTAATATTTCACCACAAAGCTTGCAAATAACGCTACCATCACTTCTTGTTAAATATTCTAAGAAATCATTCCGCGCTTTCGGAATATCTTTGTGATCCTCCTGATCTTTTTCACTAGTTTCATTCGTCTTTTCTGTTAAAAAATGTACACCGGTTTCTTCTGTAGAGCTTAAAGCGCTTTGTTGGACTTCCACTATATTTTCTGGACCAAATTCACCTCTCGATGAATCTGATAAGACTTCTAGAGTAATAATAGGCATTCCTATGATACCTTCACCGTCTTCTTCATATGTGTAATGGAATTCTGTAATATAATATGAGTATATTATGAAGGTACTGTTTTTTTTTTAAAATTTAATAAAAAAAAATTTAAGTAATAAATGCCTAAGAAGTCAATGATTTTTTTTTATGATTATGTAAATTTTATATACTATTTATAAGTACTTACTTGAAATCAACACAGGAACATTAACATAATAATAAATAATTAAAAAACTTAAAATATTTTGATTAGAGCATATTTTTTAAAAAATTAAGGTATAAATAAATTGACTGTTCTAGTCTTTAATCTTTTATTTGAATTATTATTTGTAGTGTACATATTTATTTACGCATTACATTCAATGCGTTGGTAAGATTCTTTTCCTTAAATAAACTCTATTTAATTCTTGTTACATAGATATTATTCTCTCATAATCCGTAGCTTAAATCGATTTTTGTTAAAGCTTTGCTGTTTGCAACGATAATTTTATTCTAAATAATAATTACAATAGTTATTCAGTTAAACTGTGGTAGTAATGTTAACGTTTATATAGATGTAGAAACTATTTTCTATATTAAGATCTTAAATTGTAAAAATACTATAAGAATAGTAAATGTTAGAGTCCAATAACAATCATAGTCTCTGATTATCTAAAATGCTATCGACAGTTTAAGTTCCCCATTTAAAGACCACTGACCATCTGAACCTAAGTAGATAAAAGAGAACATTGTATTAAAATATTCACAAAGTATAAAAAGTAATACTAAACACCGTCTCTATGATGACGAACGGCTTAATAAATATTCTGTACTCAGTAAACTATTAATTTAATAGAATATAGAAAAAAATCAACACGCATATAAAGATTGCACTACCTTGAAAGTTACATATCAGGATGAGAAGATTAAACTTAAGAGCGTTCTGGTAGTTTTTTAATATTTTTTTTTGTTGTTTAATTTCTATGTGAAGGATCTTTACTCATATTATGTATAATAACGGATAATTAAAACATTAAAATAACCAAATAATATTGTCAACCCAATAACCACTTCAGTACAAAATTTAAACCATTTTAAAGAATAATATAAAAAAAATGTCCACTCTAACAGTTTCTAGATGAAATCTCAAATAAAACTATTCAATAATTGTGAATTAATTATACAAAAAACAATATTTGTTTTTTTTTAAGCAAAAAATTTCAAGTGTGCTTAATTTAAGAAATATAAAACCACTAAGTATACATCCGTTAAAAATTTTGCAACATAACTATGTAAGAAGAATTCCACAATTTCAAAAAAAAAAAAATACTTATTTAAATTGTAATATTACGTCAACCATCGCCAATTTTTTTTTATAATCAAGTAGTGGTTCACGTGTTTAGTGACCATAATACTTAATAAAAAACGATCGCTCGTTTGTATATAATCTATAGTTATACATAAGCTGCCTTGCAGCACGTGGTTAGAAAGGAAAGTAAGATACAACAATGAACGTTGCTAACTTAGTTAGCACTAATATCACAAAACAAAATACTACAAAAGGAAAAAAAAAAGAAAATAAAACATAAATAACATGGTCGCCACGAACATAAACTCAGTGAAAAACCCGATAGCTATCAACAGGAATGAAGAAGAGGATCGAGAGGTCTCGTCATATTTTAGAACGAGTTACGAACAAAAATTTGTGCGATTGACTGGCGCTGGTATACCTATCTAAGAATCACACTGCTATAATTGTTAATACCTTATTGGTAATATAAATCTATAATGATCCAAGTTCAACTTAATTATATACATAAACTTGAACTATCAACTTAATATAAAAAAAATTGTGCGCTAAATTTAAACACAAAAAACTCAATAGTAATATTTTAAGTAATATAGTATAATCTATTATCTAACATTATGTAAGGCTTATATAAATTGCTCGTGTTATTAAAACTCTTTAAACATAACCTAATATTAAATCTTATATTATAACCGTGGAGATTATTCATAACATCTAAAAATCAGACGTAAGTGATTACGAATAACTGGATTAAACCAGTTTTATATTATTTTTTTTATCAATAAATTTATTAAAAATCGACCAAGAAGTTATTCTTTTCAAAAAAAAATTGATTTAATCTTAGCATTCGCAATCACGAAGTCTGTAACAAATTCCTTATCAATGGAAGAACTGCTGATTGTCGTCTCTGAGCTCTACTTCTAGAGCCTATGTTCTAACACTATAATGAAGATATGGAAACGTTTATACAACATTAACATATGCGCTATGGCACTTATAGATTTTACGTAAGTATATTATCGCATATATTTTTTTTTAAATCTATAACTTTACCTCTGGATATAAAGAATTAACCATATAAAGTAACAATAGGCTCACTAATATTTAAACAGTTAATAGTAAAATATTTCTATATTATATAATAAAGTCTTTAAAATATACCTATGTATAAGTAATAATAATAATTGATATTTTATCACGTACCGATCGTAATTTTTCAAATTAACATATATATTTTTTTTTTAATATAAATTTTGAGGGTATACTAAGAAACCCTACAATAATCCTCTACTATAAAATATATAATCTTATTCATTTGTAGTCTTAGTTAGATTCTGTTATTATTAAAACGAGACAACTATTCATTTGCAACCATTTTTTACCACATCCTTTAAATTATTGTCAAATAATATGTTTAGTGCGCAGACAAATAAAATGTAAATTACAGTCTTTGGTCGGTGTCTTGCGATATGATGAAAAACACTACAATTTTTTTTAATCAAATGAAATGGTTTTTTTTTTTGTAAATTCCAGAATAGAAATACAATGGAAGGCACAATTCAGACTTGCAGTGCACCTACTAACGCTAGAAATTCTAAACATTTAAATTTAATACGCCGTAGTAGTTGCGTAACTGGCCTTCATAAAATCGTGTATATTTATTGTCTAATATATGCACAACCATACTTTTAACAAGTAAAACGTAATGAGCTCCATAGAACAAACTTTAGATATTAAATGCATAACAGTATCATTGGAAATATTTACTATAAAAGTATACGTTAAAATTTAATTCCAAAAATAGATTGAACACTATATGCCTATTGAACTCTGGTCATCTAACACTATAGAAAATATTTTTTAAAAAAACCCTTAAAATACAGGCGTTTTCAAAGGCACTATAATAATGGTCTAAAATGATAGCGATAATCTGGAATCGTTATATCGTTTTGAGTCACGATCAAGCTTGTGCTGGATCTGGCGATGAATGCGTCGGTGTGGAGTTGCGAGGCGACGCTGAGCCGACAGCCTCCAGCTTTATTCCAGGCGGCAGTTGTCCTTCCATGCCGGGTAACATGAAGAAAGCATTCGGTGGATACACACAATCCTTCGGGACGTAGCAATCGTGCGTTGTTTTCATGTGGTTCTTCATTTTGTCTGGTCTGGAGAATTCTTTGCAACACACTGGGCACGGGAACACTTTCCTCTGTTGACCTTCGTGGTAGAGGAATGCGTGCCTTTGGAATGAATATTTGTTTTTGAAGGTTTTCTGTATATTCTCCTTAGCGCACTCCGTGCATTGATATACACCCTCGTTAACCGACGCATATCTGAACAGATTGAGCCCACGCACTGACATCTCTGTTAGCTGCTCAGCCGGATCGTTGGAAGCTGAATTCGCTCTTCTCCTTATGCGTCTTCTAACAACCGGTCTTTGCATCTGGCTCCCTCCTGTTGGTAACGTATTATTATTAATAGAATCGTTTTGATATTCGTTGGAAGTGGACGCAGATTGTGTTGCGGGGTTAATACGGATCTTTCCTTGACCATCGTTTGTGGGTGATGTTGGCACATATTTAATGTCTTTATTTTCGAAATCAGGCGTACCGCGACCTGAAATTAGGTATTTTTATTACCATAGTGTTATTTCTACTAAATGGGATTTTTCATAACATCAATACAATGTGAATGCAGTAAATTGAAATAAAACTAGCCATTTAAATAAAAAATAAAATGGGTATATGGAAGGAAAAAAAACAAAAGACGAAAATATATTAATATTTATTTGTTCAAATTGAATGACGAAATTAATTACACCACGATAAAAACAAAAACCATGATAGATGGAACTACTTTATAGACAAGTTTATCATATTACATTAATTTAATATTGCTGAAGAAGTAGCACCAATTTCTATATAGATTTACTCGTAAAGCTCGTTCCACTGTCAGAATACAATGACAAACTCGTCTAAATTATGATTCCTTAAACAAAATATATATCAAACTAGAAAAAAAAAATTTAAACATAAAATAAAAGTAGACGCTCAAATTTCTAAATATTTAGGTACAAGAGAAAAAATATATTCTGTGCAAATAGGTTTTTGTTTGATTAACACTAGGCAGTGGTTAAAGAACTTTAAACGTTTGTATCAAAGGCCGGTCTACAATGTCAAACTTCTAAAACTATATATAATAAACGTTAAATCTACGTAATAAATTAAAAAAATAAAGTAACAAAAAAGATAGTTTTTACTATGTTAAAAATAGGACTCAAGTGTTTGCATTTGGAACTATTTCGGCAAGTGTAGGTACATCATTTATAAAAATAACGCATCAGTTTTACTTAGCTCATAAGATCACATAAGGTGGGTCTTTAAGTCGAAATATTAGTAAAATTCTGGCAAGGATTTTTCATATTTGAAAATTATTGTTAGAAAATAGCTGCTCTCTTTGATTTAACATAACCAAATAAATTAGCCTCATAATGGATAATATTACAAAAAAAAAAAAAAGAAATCTAAATCTATTGTTTTAAAAATAAAAAATACAAAAAAAGCAATAATTTGTACTGAACCAAAAATACTTTGTTTCGCATAGCGTCAATTTGAGCAACATAGAAAGCATGTTAACGTAACTAACTCTAACCACACCGTCTACGTGAGTAGTATCATATGACAACATACCTACCTGATCAGTCCTCTTCGTGACTACTAGTTTTCTATAGAATAGAAAATTCATCTCCATTGTAAACAACACAATTAATGCCTATAATATTTATAAATAACTTATAATTAATCTTTACTAATTACCCGTGTTGTTACTTTGCTACTATTAAACATAGTTTTATTTTTCATTAATGTCTGAATAGTTTATAAGTTAAGCATCGTTGCTGATATCACCGTAATGGGCACGCTTAAAGGTAAAATCGTAGCCTTTAATTTCCATAAAACGAATCGATTGTGGCAAGATATTCAATATCTAAAAATTTATTCTATAAATATACAATATAGGTAAAGAAGTAAAGAGACTAAGTACTCGTAACAAGTATAACAGATAAAAGCTTATTTTTGACATTCGAATTGAGAATACGCGCTTTGAGCGGTAAAGATTTCATTAAATGAAAACATCATTCAAATACAAAAAAAAGCAAACATTGCGAAATGTCAAAAATTCACTTTTTTAAAGTTTACAAAAAAAACATAATAAATTAAAAAAGGTATAAAAAGAAAAATTAATGGAACAAAACCAAAACAATAACATTAATAGAAAAGATTCATTTTAGTTTTAACTTTTATTATTTTCTTTAAAGATTCTAAAAATAGTAATTAACACCTTATTGTATACGATCGTATTTCTTTCAATAACAAATAATGCTATGTGTAACTTTCGAATCTAATTTTTTTCTAAATATTACACTTTGCATTTGCTATTGTCTAAGTGCAAATAACAAAAAATATGGATTCAACATTTGGCTAAGAACTATATAATATTTTATTAATATTTTGCATCAAATTTACTGTGTCATGTTGAGATAAAATAGTTATCATATAATTTTATTTAAAACGTACTTACGAGAGGTGTAAAACGGTCTATATTAATTATTTTCACTTCTTGTTTGAAATGCAAACTGCTTGTAACCTTAACCTAATACTGAGGATATTCTACAATTTTAAAATAAAACATTTTTCCATCTTATATTGTAAGCTTGCTAAAAAGATGACGTAACGAAATCATTTTATAGTAGAAAATCAAAATTACAACGAGTTTCCCTCATTTTGTCAATCGCCTGTCACATTTTTAGCATTTAATTCGTATATGTTGATTTGTATCTGACAGGCAAAAAATGAGTTTCATATTAACAATTAAAAATGATTATTTTTCCTCAGCAATATAGTATTAGCCTATTTTTATTAATTAAAATTTTCAATACATAACAACTTTACTAAAAATGAATTGAATTTACTTTGTGACACCTCTCTAAGTTATATTAATAGTACAATATAAAATAAACCATCATTGTAGTTATATTACAATCATAATATTATATAATTTATTCTCTGCAAATGTATTAATATTTTTCTACTTATATCTTTGAGAACTGCATATACTCTGTATTATAATAAGCATTAATATATACTCTGTAAGAATGAAACGGCATGAATAAAATCTAATTTGTATCTGTGGAACAGTAATAATGGAACAGTATATAGTATGTTTTGTATGTAAATGTCTATATATATATTAAATATTTTACTATTATAAATAGCATCTGTACGTAAAATAATTGTGTATTCGTTCAAATTAAACTAGCTGCACATATTAGCTGGTACCCCGTTTGACATCATTAGTTTTTCTAACGAAAACAGAATAAGGGCAACATATATAGATATTTAAAATAACAATATTAACAAACAACATACACTTTAGGGACAATTCATTTTTAATGTCACATCACATGTGACGTCACCTTAAGTTTAATTTAGCACCAATCGATGATATAGCTTTAATTAAATAATGTTCCATCAATATAGAAATAAGATATTTCTCGTTAACATAAATATACATTTTATAATTGTTTATAACAAATACAATAGAATTTATAATTTATTTGTATAGAATTAAATGAAGGAACTCTGAAAGGAGAACGATTTACGTGGTTTCAATTAAGGAAAGTTGAAAGAAGTTTCACGTTAAGTTTAGGCACTGGCTAAATTGACTATTTTTAAGTTTTACAAAACTTTCGTTAATAGCCTCACCTTGATATATATCTAAATTTCTTTTTTAAGTACCTATCCATGTTATGTTCAAAGATAAATTTTTCATATAAAGATTATGAAAGGTACAATAAATTCGTTTATATGAATTCAACAGTCTTAACATTGATTAAATAGGCATTGTATACGCCTCGAATTTTACAATACGATTTTTTTTTAATTATTACAATTTATTCCAATTTTCATGTAAAGTGGGAAACATGAGATGATATCCCTAAATTTAACTATAAACGTCATATTTAACTACTTGGGCCTAGAGGTTTCTATAATCCTAAGGAAGCTTCTTAAAGTAGATTGTAAACTTTGAATAATGAAAATAAATAATTATACATAATATTCTTTGAAATTTCTTAGTCACCTAGTAGTCGATTTAACTTATTAATATACAAGTAAAGGCACACTAATAGGCAAGCGTTCCCTGGACCTACTACTTATTAAATTGGAAACCTTTTAATTTTTGGGTCGTCAACGTAAAAGTTAATGTCCACATCTCAAACATGTTCTCTTGTCTTTTTCACAGATGGACGCTTATGAATGATGATTAATTAAATAATAAACTTTCACATGAGTATTAGGATCAGTAACACTAAATGTTTTATGTAATGGAAACATTCATAATCGTCTACCATCTATACTTTTTAAAGTTTCATTTCACATTCGCTATAGCGATTCAATCACGTCCGAAAAGTGTATAATAATTGTAAACTTGGCTAAGAGACAATGTTTCCGACAAAACGTGTCCAAACATTAATATATATACATATATATTTTTTCAACAACAACTGAATCGAGAAAGTGTAGCTATCATTATATGGAAGACTACTTTTGCCTCTAAATTTAACTAAATAATTTAATAAGTACGAATTCCTAATATATATTTAAGGCATTTTGATTTCTACTAAAATAGAATTTACAAATCATCTCATGGTTCCAGTATTTGAAACTTTTCTCAAAGCACCTTGCTAAAATCACCTTTTACAACGATCATGTTGTCGTTTTAAGTAATATTTACAAAAAAATAAATAATAATATATTTCGTAAAGACGAATCTGAATACGTCATAAATAAATCTGCTATAACATGAAATTGGTAGGACAGTATAATATCGCGAGTGCTTTATATAACGTCCCCTATATATGGATTATATAATAGATATAATATACGACTCCTACTATTAAGTTACAATATTGTCTTTGACAGATACTTGTTTACAGAAGGTACTTAATTGACCTATAGATATAATGTAAAGTTTATAATATAAATATACATGTATCTTGATAACGAAAGAAGAACATGGAAAATATTATATGCTCTGTTCACTACTGATGAATCTGCGTACACTTCACGAAACTGAAACTAGACTACATTTGTTTTAATGAGATTTAAGCTATTCTATTATCTTAGCCAATATTTTTTATGGTCTACGTTTGAATAGAATAACGTTTACAACCAAACATTTCAACATTGATAAACTATTTTAAATTAACCTTAACAAAAATCTACAAAATAAAATCATAGCCCGTGTTGAGTTTTACTTCGGAGAAGTTATTGTAAATTATACAACTAAGATCACTAATAAGGCAAGTTTAAATGAAAATGCATCTCACACCACTACTAAAAATGGCATTAGTATCGCCTTTTTGTAGAGTCTAACGTAACATAGCCTCTCTTCGGGAAATATTATATAGTTAGAATATTTATTAAATATCATTCATTCTAATTTACAAAAAGGCTCCGCCATTGGTATACTCGTAAAAATAACCCCTAAACTACACTAACTAATTCAGTTCAATGAGAATTGCGTGTAATCGAATAGATTACATTTGAATCAACGATCACCGTGAGTAGTTACTTTGTACCCTGAAATTTTTTGTAAGTAATAAAATTAAGTAACAAGTGAGTGCAAAATAACAAGTAAATTATAGAAATTTCCTTATTAAATCTCTTCGAAGTTCAGCACTCTGAGAAACAAATGGAACAACATAAATAAATAGATAAATATAACAACAAACGACACGTGTCGCTAAAATATCAACAAAACTTATTGATATACTGTGAAACTTAGAGCTCGAACGCCTATTCAATTGCAATCTACGTAATAACGACTATTTAAAATTCAAATTCTAAATTTACTTAATGTTGAATTTAACATAAAATCAGATCTCTTTAAACAATTGTTTTAAATAGAACAATTTCTTCGATATATTTAAGACTCTTGCTTGGCCGTTTGCTCGTTGGCATTCGGCTGATTCTTGTGTATGATCTTAAGATGGGCGATCATATTATCTTTCCTAGTAAACTCCTTAAAGCAAATGGGGCAAGGAAAAACTTTGACATCTTTTTTGTGAGAAGTCACATAGTGTCGACAGAAATTGCTGATATGAGTGTAAACTCTAGCGCATATTTTGCACCTAAACACGTTCTCACCTTCTTTAATACAATAATCCCTCACAGACTCATTAGTCTCTTCGTGATAGTTACCCACGTTACCAATATTATTTTTTCGAATAGGTGAGGGAAATATGCGATGTTCCCAGTTAGTTTGTGTTAAATCAGATACTTCGTTGTTAGTTAAATTTAAATTATTTTGCTCTAATTCAGCAGCAAATAATTGAGTGGCAAGAGCAGGCATGAGAACGGTTTCGGGGGGGAACTTATCAAAGCTGTTAAGCGCGGGATTCAAATTGGATAATCCAGAAAGCTGATTAAACAGGCTTCGAGCTCTAAATTTAGACATTTGGGGAAGTATTTTTTTACTATTCTTTGGCTTTAGATTACGACCTAGTCTTGCTTTGTCATCTGCATCTTTAATGGGGCCTTCTCGAGAGTTAGAGTTTTCACGGCTTCTATCTGGATTGTATTTATATTCGATCGGTTCATTATATTCATCAGTCATTTCCGAATTTGGCTCTTGTTTAATAGATCCATTTTCAATAGATAAAACTGGACCGTTTGTCGGAAAATTTTGATGGTTTTCCTCTTTTTGCACTTTGTCAATATCTGAAATTGTATAACACGACTACTTACTGATTGAATAAACTAACGATATATTTGATATGTATGAAGGAAATAACTGGAAATATTGTAGGACGGGAATTGTTATTCATTGTTCAAAGTATAGACACTAAAATATTTCCAATTATGCCTTAAATGAAGGAAAGCTATTGGGAATAAGCCTTGTTTGTTTTCCCGTATCTCATGTAAAATATATATTGACTTTTCAAATATTATAAGAGTGAAAAAATACTGCTCAAACCATTACCAAACCGAAATCGCCCCTGGCCATTCCTCTAATAGCTCTCCCCGAAAGCAGAAAAGCAAGCAATAGTAATCTTGTATAAAGTAATAAGCATTTATTGTCTCGAATACGTAACGTCATAAAAATTTGAGAGATTATCACTTACCCCTTCAGAATAAAGTTTAAATAAATATAATATAGTTTTATTACACTTCACTTTTCACTTGTTACATCCTAACATCAAAGCTTATATCCCAGTAGCTTTTCTCTTTTTACATTATCGTGATATTTAACTATATTAAACGGTGTTAGGTAAATGGAAGGAAGATTATAAAATATTTACAAAAGATAAGCGGAAATTATCTTGTATCATTTCTTTTACGGTGTATTGTAAAATAAATATTTTTTCGCTTGTTTTTTTTTTAATGAAACCGATGATTTCACTCAAAATATTCATAAAGGATTTAACTTAATCTAAGGGTCTACAAAGAATTATAAAATCTAATGACGGAAACTTATACTACGATAATGGATTCGAACGTACCTGCCGATTCAGAATCTTTTCCTGATGTTGGAGCCTCGTTGGACTGTGTGTCATCACCCTCGTCGATCATCAACGCCTCCCCGCCGTCTTCACCCCCGGACGTGGCTCCGTCTTCGGCATTAAATCCATCCATAGACATTTTGACTTCCAACATTTCTGGTGATCCACGAAGCAATTGGTCCCCTGCTCTATTTGAAGAATTATGTGATGCAGACTCCGGTATGAATTCACCCGGGGGACTGGCGGCCGTATTCAGGGCGTCACTAGAGCTACCACTTAGCTTTCTGGGTCGGCCTCGTTTTCGCTTTGGCTGCATTAAAGCATTGCCCAATAAAGGCATTAGCAAATTAGGAGGCGCCCCTCCGCTAGGCATGCCGGATGCAGGCCTCTTTTGATGCATATATGGATGAATTCTGTGAAGCTGCGGTGGCGGAGTGTTTGCGGATGTGTTTGTATTTTGTTGTTGTATTAGCGAATTTGTTAAGGCAGGTATGTCGCATTTCTCCTCATTGACTTCTGTGAGTCCTTTTATTCTTAAGCTCTCTGCTACTTTGAGGAACGCGGTCAGACGTTCTTGGTCGACGCTCACTTCCCCTCTGTACATAAAATCAAGTAAGCTTTTCATATCAGAGTACGGAACATCCTTCAAAATAACGATAGGGTGTTTTTCCTGGTGATTAACAAAAAGGGCTTGAAAGTAAGGACTGCAAGCCGACAAAACCATTTTGTGTGCTTTAAGCAATTGGCCTTCTACAGCCAGTGTTACGTCAGTGAATGTCTCTGCGTGTAGAAGCTGATCAAACACTGACAACATATTGGTTTGGTGGTTGTTCCACCGCAAACAAAATCTTTGCGTAGCCATCTTTACTCTGTTTATTCCTCTTTGGAAGATGTGAATAAAACCAGTTCTGGCTTAAAAGCTATCAACAATATTTCAATGATGTATACATAAGTATTCTCTCTTAACCCATGAACAATACAACAAATCTTTAACAATGAATAATGTTTACTCAGAAGCCATCTTTAATTTGTTTCATAGTGCTAGTGCTTTCGGTGTGACGGGCGTAGGAAGCTCTGAAATGAAGAAACAATATTTTATTTAACTTAATACATTTACTAAAATAGAATAGCAATTAAATATCCTATAAGTAACTATATAAGTAAGTCACTTCTACTTAAAAATAATATAATATTTACAAAATTGCCGTGCTTAAAGTAATAATTTTTTCAATAATGAAATAGTACACAAAAATTCAAACGTCCATGGCAATTTTATAAAAATAATAAAAAAATATGTGTATAGTTAACGAATCGCTTTTTTTCAAAAAAGA
The DNA here is from genome assembly GCA_021202915.1 of Heliconius himera. Lineage (NCBI taxonomy): Eukaryota > Metazoa > Arthropoda > Insecta > Lepidoptera > Nymphalidae > Heliconius > Heliconius himera. The sequence goes on from JAJHJA010000629.1 coordinate 131,897, forward strand.
AGTCTGACAAACAAAAGAAGTGGATAATAGTTGCATAATTTAAGATACAATAAAAAAAACTTTTTACTTTAAGTAAATTCCTAACATGTGTAGTTACACTTGGAAAATATCAAATAATCACGAAGATTTTTTAGCAAATTCAATTTAAATATAAAATTCAAAATAATTTTAAATTTGAAATTTTATAGCAGCATTTCTCTAGATTAAAACAAAATAATTATTCATATTTATAATGTAGAGTTCAAGGGTATTCATTATTTTCAAGTTTGTTATGAATGATCCAGTGGATTTAATCAAGGTTAAAAAAATCGAGGGCGCCTCTAGCGGCGGGAGGCGAGTCCGTGCATCGCCGAGCGCACTGCAGTAGGAAAACATTCTACGTGTACTAATAGGTACGTATACACAGTACCTACGAACCGACATTAATTCGTGCAAAATATTCCATCGCAAGCTCTGCCATATTATAATACATACATCGACGATAAAACAGGATAACATAACACCACCAAAAATCCAATTGGAATCCGATTAGAACCGAACTTAAATAACTTAAAACCTTGAAAATCATAAAAAAATCTGCTCCACATCCACAGGTGCTGACCACAAACGTTATCGCGGTATAAACGGGCGCACGGAATTATTACTACGCACCCAGTCGAGCGCGTTACATTACGTCATCAGAATGGCATTATTACCTACTATATCCACATAAATTCGGCCGATAATACGAGATAAGGACGTTTCGCGTATAATTATATCACTGCACTAACGTAATAGGACATACCACGCGTATCTGCACCACAATCAACTCGACCCTTTTATGGGAGTGAGGATCAGCCCTTCCGCCATAGTCCGAGTCCGCGTTTACGTCGCACCCCGCTCACCCGACGACTGACGGCCGCAGCCCGCAACCCCGCGCGCGAACACCGACTCGCTCCGCTACTCGAATATCTCTCACAAAAAATACGTCGTCATCATCGAAATGGCGGCAGCGGATATATTCAGCGCAGGGTGCACGGTAAAATATTGATTTATTGAAATTTATTGATTCCCTCTCCTGCAACCGAGATCGCCCTCGCGCTGCTGGGAAACTATCCAATATGACTCATAATACGTATTTGATGGGGTGGTCGATTTATATTTGGCTTTGATTTTAAAATACCGCGTAGGGGGATACTGTGATGGCCATCTCGTTTATTAGACGCGTGATAGGGGCGAGGCCGGTACGCGATTACATTAAATCTTATCGTTTACCATGATTACAACTATTTTTTGTTATGTTATAGCTCATTCTTATTGTATCGAGCGTCTGCTTAATTATTTTTATTATACATTTTAATTATAACTTATAAAGTATTTTTAACTTCCAAGCCAATCGGAACGCGACTAAAAATAAATACCTATACGGAATAAAGATTAAAAATAAAGCCTTATCATGTGATTCATTGTGAGCGTTTAAGCGTGCTTGCCAAGTTGAAAGTCTATTAATTTGGGCAAGCATATAAACACAAACATGATCGTCATCACCGACATACCTCTCCATGTATATTTCAAGGGATGAGTTTTCCACGTGAAAAACATCAATCCGTTCGTGTTGTCGCCATGTCAGCAGCCCGCGGCGTGCTCCGTCCCTGTCGCGCGCGGGCGGGGTGGGCTGGACGCCGACCGCCGCCGGAGATGGCCGACGCTCCACCACTTTTCGCAATTGAACGCACGCGATACCGTACGGAAAATAGACCGCGGGGCGCACTTATTTTTTTTTTAATTTTTAAAATATAATACACACTTTAAAAACACTTAAAAAGTTTTATAGCCATAACAAAATCGATTTAAATTAAATTAGTCACTTTGTTGCGTAACTTACTTGAGTGTAACAATTTTTCAAGGATAAAAGGATGTGGAACGAAAAATCCGCGCGCGATTTGTGACGGAAGTGTTTTTAATAAAAATGGCCTGCCGCCTCGGCGGGAGGAGTGGCAATGGGCAATGAGGTCGGTACCCTCTCTCTGGCACCCGCTCCCCTCCCTACCGCGCCACTCCACAGGGTTAGAAAGTTACAAAAGTGAATCGAGGAAAACGTGCAGTAAAGCAATAACGTCCTGGATGATGGGAACCGACAGCTTCAGGGTGGGGGGCCGTGCACAACAATTATTATGATCGCTGTCGTATTTTATACCTATACATTACAAACATCGCTTATCCGTGATTCAACACAATATACTTATTATAAATATTTTTTTTTAACTTAAAGGATTATTATTAACACATTTAATAAACAAATACTCAAACGGTGTAAATAGTAAAATATTATATTGTCATAAATTGCCAATAATAACATTTATTACGAATCAAGTTGTCAATATAAAAAGTAAATTACAATAAATATTAGACAGATAATAACAGATTTACATTATTAATTAAGATATCTAAATATAGCATATACATATCGATTCCGATATCCGATCAATAATAGTTATAGCGAGTAGTTGCAAGTATAATTAATTTCGTTATAATTCACGTTGAGCAGGCGGAAAATCGATAGCCAAAGCTGATTTTAATTAAACTTACATTGTATGTGTAACAAACAGCCCATCAACTGTCACTAGAACGAAATATAAAAAAAAAGTTGTATTAAATTCATTTTCTACTTTTTGCAATCTGTGCTCCGAATACGGACCCAATTATGGTATTTTTGTAACAACGAAAGTTTGTAAAAATAAAAGCTGTTATATCGATTTCCAGAGAGTAATTCAGTAGCGACCTGACCTAGGTTATCGTGTCACTGAGCTGAAGTCCTTACCCGAGGTGACCTAGATTTTGAGGCTGGTGCATAAAGCCTTACACTTTCCCCGTAATACAAACATGCCCTGAAATCCTGTATATGGCATTTGCCTACTTTTAAAAGAGTATGTATTCAGTTAATTGTGTTATTGAACATCTTTGATATATTATTATTATTGATCTTTCATATTAAAACGATTTTAATTAGTTATATAATATCACATAGTGTATATAGGTGTATGCTACGATAGTTTCAATGTGTTTAGATATAAGAGAAATGTAATATTCACACATTGCTTGCCGTTGAATTTTCATAGTTAAAATCAGCTTCGCGCTGTATCCTATCCATGTATATGTCTGCACACAGCAGGGTAGGTAGAGGAAACCTAGTGTTAAGACACTCCGTTCAACACTTTCTGCCGAATTCTGGAGACATTGCGTGCTGAGTGGCAGAACTCAACGCCGCGCTTTGCCTCGACACCAGAGCGAAAAATGGAAATATAAATTTAAGTAAATATTTCATCTCCTCAAGTGGGGATCGAACCCACAACCAGTCGGTTTTACAGCCACACTTTGCCCCTGCGCCACGACTGACCTCTATTTTCATAGTTTTAACAAATTATCTTGATTGACTATGCTATAGTTAATATTGCTTAATGCCTACATTATTAAACAACTCTTACTCAAATGCTAGACTTCATTTGTGCTGATTTGGTTGCATAATAATTAATAGATAATTATTAATATTAATTATTTATATAAATTAAATGTAATTTACTTATATTGTACTAATAAGACTAATGTTGACTAACGACAAATCCTTATTTCATCTGGATATATATTCAAAATTAGTATTTTAAAATAGTTATAATATTACGCATCGAGTTCTGTTAATTATTTTACTTTGAAGTTACTAATATATTAATGTTCTCTATATTTTTTTTATGTTCTCAATATTTATTGTACCCTTTATTTTGTAAAGTCCTTTAAATTATAACCAGGTCCTATACAGAAAACACATACAGAAAACATTAACTAAGATCAAGAAGTTTCCAACATAATATATGGGTCTACCCATATCTTGTCGAATTTTTAAGTAATAAATTGTATATAATTTCTTCCTTCATTTGTAAACTAAATATCAGGGTACGTAGAGGAACCTCAGGGTGTGCTCAGGCAATCTGTTCTTCATATACGAGACATTCTATGTTGAGTGTCGTAAGTCAACATCCCAAATGAAAATAACTTATTCCGCCAAGTGGCAATCGAGTCCATAACCATCGCATTTCACAGTCAGACGCTACCCCATGATGTACCTCAAGAAATTAAGATATATTTACATTTCATTTATAATTTTGGAATGTAAAAGTTTTATAAAGCCAAAACCCAATATCAACTATTCAATTTGTTATTGATTATACGACTGTCCAGAATGTAGAGCTATAAATACATGCCCATTTTACAAAGTATCTAATAAATTAGTTCTGAAAATTGGTAAAAATTACGTTTATTACACTAGCTGTATTCAAAAGATATATAACAAAATAATACTTTAAAGCACTACCTATTAAATATTTTAATCAAAAGATAAACTTAATTTCTCACGTGAAGAACCAACCTCAATTTACGGCTCGAAACTTTTATAATCTAGTCTTAATTTTATAAAATGAGTAATCAAAAAAAACGGTAATAGTAAACACGGTGTGAAATATACAATGTTTGGGCGTTTGAGACCAATGAATAGACAGAATGTTAGTAACGGCGCGGGCGCAGAGAGCGGCGTAACTGTTAAACTACAAGTGGTAAAAGCTGCAAACAAAAAGAAATCCTTTAGCTTTCTAAGAGACGTGTGCTCTCTCGTTGTACGGGAGACGATTTTATCATCACCTAATATGTCATCATTGCGCTATCGGCGTCGTATCTGGCACCTGTAGACTGGCGAATTTAATCTCGAATCCAATTAGCTTTTATCATTTGTTTTATTATAATATGTTTTATTTTGTTTTCTGTTAAGTAAATTATTAATTATATTATCTGTAAAACGTTATTAGAAATAGGATTTTAAGATAACGTTCGAATACTTCGTTTTGTTCTCCAAATCCAAATCCACATATTCATCAAGCTTTTTAAAACGAAAATTAGGTAAGGATTTTTATAAATTTTAAATGTCTCAGATGAATATAGTAAGTTTTGATCTCAAAACTTTATTCTTTGGCCATCACATATAAAATTTGGTAAAAAAAAAATTGGGTGCGATATAGTGGGAGGTAGAAGGGCCCGTCCTGCTAGATTTGAATCGGTGCGACTAACGGTGAGGTCTCGGTTCATTGACTCTATTCGGACGCTCAATTTTCGCTGTACTGTTAGATAGCAACAGCAGACTCCGATAGAGACCCGAGGCGATGCTGGTGTTGATGATCCTTTACGTCTTTATGTTTAATAGGATTTATTTTATGTTTCATGTCAAATTATTCATAAATTTGCACCTAAATCACTTAAAGATTATTACGGTTCGTTCGTCTAGTAATAATATAAAAAAATAAAATAATGTTAAAATTCAAAACATAGTTTTCATACTATCAATTAATCTAGCGGCCATATAAGGTGTACATATGCCATACTTAAACGATACTTGTAAAGCGTGTCACAAGGGAGTGCCTCGTCCTGCCGCTACCAACTCCCAGTTCTCAGAAGGGCGCGGGTGAGAGCCAGACCTTATCATATACTACACATGCTTTGCTCCACTCTAAACTAAAATAATCGCAAAACAAATTATAAATATTAGATTTTAAAATTTATTTATATTAAAAAAAAGGTTTTCCGAAAAATAAGTGACCTGAAAGAAAATTATATACTTTGCTACGTTACTCCGCATGTATGTAGGTCGAGAGCCCTAGAATGTAAATTTCATAAATTAATATATGTACACACACGCGCTCTCGGCGGTTTGAAACAAAGGAAATAAATAATTTTGTTAATATAAATTCATATTTGATTTTACCCATCTGTCAACTTGTGTTTATAGATTGTGAAATATATCATTAGGAATCATTTACAAAGCTATTTTTTAATTTGAGCAATTATTGTTAATTATACTATATTGCCATATTTCAAATGACATTTTCGTTTGCATCTTTATTGATTACAAAGTAATGGTCGTCCTCAAAATAATTTTATTAAAATCTAATATCTATAAAAAAAAATTAAATTAGCTTCACGCTGTATCCCGCACACAGCAGGGTAGGCAGAGGGAACCTAGTGTCATAAGACACCCCGTTCCCCACTTTCTGCCGAATTCTGGAGGCATTGCGTGTTGAGTGGCAGAACTCAACGCCGCGCTTAACCTCGACACCAGAGCGAAGAAATGGAAATATAAATTTAGGTAAATATTTCATCTCCTCGAGTGGGGATCGAACCCACAACCAGTCGGTTTTGCAGTCACACCTCGTGCCGCTGCGCCACGACCGGCCTCTCTAATATCTATAAGAGGAAATATGCCTATATCGATTTTAGTATATGACATTTCAGAGACATCTAATCGTAAAAATATATATTTATCAGTATATATATCTATCTGATAGCGTCCGATGCCGTACCCCGTTAAAGACATGCCGTTACTGCGCTAAGCACAAATTCAGTCTCACGATAAATCTACTTTTGACGATAAATCGATTAACCCTACACCGAAACCGAAACTTACAACAAATAGCAAAATAATGTTTTTTTGTAAATGAATTGGAATTGGAAATATTCTTGGATTGACAATCAAAAATCAGCTTCACGGTGTATCCCGCACAGAGCAGGGTAGGCAGAGGGAACCTAGTGCTAAGCCACTCAGTTTCCCATTTTCGTTGCGTAATGATTGGAGGAATTCAACGCCAGGCTTTCTCTCCACCGACACCAGAGCGCAGAAATGAAAATATTTCATTTCTTCGAGTCGAAATTGAACCCACAACCTGTCGCGTTTACACCACAAGTCACACCTTGTATCCCTGCGCCACAACTGGCCTGGCCGGCCATGTATATATTAACAATGAAGAAAATATAATAAGTACTACATCGATACTTACAATTTTTACGATACGAAACTCACCTATAAGCTTAATTTCCAATTATATAACATTAAATGTAATTAGTAATAGTAATAGGTACTTAGATATAATTATATATAAAAACAATTTGTCCAGACTGTACTTCTATAGAAAAACCACATCTAAGTTTCAGATAGAGTCAAAGTACAAGGCAATTTAACATCATAAAAAATATCGAAAAACTCCTCTTTACAAATCGAATAGATTTCAACAGTTTTGAAAGTTACTAATTAACTATTACATTTTTTTCATAAATAATATGTTATATTATTATAACAGCTTTAGTGCCTTTATAAAATATGTATATATCAAAGATTTAGGAAGCGCGGGCGCGTTCGTGGTGGTGATTGCGTTTACACGGGGCCGATTTCTAGCAGCTCGGCTCCCACGCGGCAAGGTCAGCCACGAGGACTGCTCCCACTTCGTAGATTGACTTTTAATCATCGTGAATTACTAACAGACTGGCAAATAAAATGACAGCAAAATATAATTTCTTGACTTGATAGTACAGTATAAGTATCAAAATTAAAAAAAAACTCTGGGATTTCTTTTGGATTTTTGATTTGTGACCTAGAAAAAGGTTTAGTGACTTAAAAAAAAAATTATGACGTTTCAATTAGTTTTTCCTACTCCATTTTTGCATTAACAATAATTAAAAAGAATGTTTTTAATATTGCAATATGTATTGAGTTTACTAAAAATTTCCCTCATTTGAGTTGTAAAAGAAAATCACTCGCTAATATAAAGGTTTACATTCCAATATATATTTTAATTTCTCAAAAATATATTATACAACCAAAATCTGTAATAGAGTAAACGCAAGTAGAGTACAAAACTTCAATTATACAGTCTACTTTTAGTACCGTTTCATAGTAAATTTTACGATTCGGCGTATCGATCAAAGGTTTCAATCATTCTTACACGTAGCACAGACTAAATCATCATACAGAATATATATAAATATAGTGTAGATAGATATATAAGATATACTTCAATAGATAATCTGCGCAACCACCATCACGGCGTGAGACCTTGGAAGGCGACGCCTACCTACCTCATGTTAATATATCTAAGTACATTAGTACACAAAGCGATTCTATACTTTATTTAAAGAGGCCACAAGTTACAACTCTATAAGATTTAAATCGTCAGTGACATTGGCTACAATAGTCAAAGTCTTAGTTAGTATTTTGATTTGTCTAAATATTCATTTGGTAAACATGTGATTTATCACGCCTACGCGATTTCGTAGCATCTCGATTGTCCCAAATCGATTTCAATCTTTGCGTCACGTTATTTAAGATTTTAAACACGTTATCTAATTAATTCTAGAAGCCACTCCTGTGATGCTATAAGTAAATGTATGTAGCTGGTCATTTTAATATCTATTCATTGTCAATATAATAGAATTGAATAAAAAATAATATTTTATAGTAATCGTTTTCTTATAATATTTAATAGTAAACATCATCTATACTGTAAGTAACTAAATAATAGTGCTAAGTAAATAAATAAATCACGTTATAATTATAAGGATACTTCCTTAGAATACATAAAAGTTTCAATATTTATATTAAAATGTAATAAACAGGAAACTAGCAGAATAATTCATCGTTAAGTAGCGGTAATGTTGCGTTCTCAGAGCCTCCGGCGGTAAAGCGAATGAAAAAGAATGATCACGGCGCAAGATAGAAAAAAGTGTGTTCCTTTTCTCCTACTTTTCCACGCCAAGTGAGAGGCCTGTGAATAGAATAGGGATCGATCTGTGAGAACTAAACAATTACATAAATCTATTATTATATCAAGTACCTACACAACAATTTAATTATAAATAAATAATTATTAACTTACATTGCATTGCATAAGAAAAATGAAGTTTCCAAATTTTGAAACGTTAAAGGCTTGGAAGGAATATTTGTACAAAATTCTAAATACAACAAATTTACCTAGTACCTGTTTATGCAATAGTTTTATCTGTTTGTCTGTCTAGTGTGTCATAGAGAGGGACAGAGGTTTTTGATAGGCGCCTCGGACGCGTAGTGCGGCGCGCGCGCACGTGAGAATGATCCGCGCGAGCAGCGCAGACATATACATCTTCGTATGGCGAAAAGAGACAGCGAATGTGAAATTAGGGTGGTTCCATGTGAGGTCAACGGCCCCTTCGCGACACGCGTGTCAGTGATTTTTATAATTTAGATTTTGGGATAAATGTCCGTCTTTATAAATGTTTGCATCGTATCATTTATAGAAAACAAAAATGTAACTAAATCTCAATGTATAACAGTTACAATGAAAATGATTTTGAGATCTATAAAATTAACACAACGTTATAAACGCTAGGGTCATCGTGGCGCAGGGGCACAAGCGTGTGACTGTAACGACGATTGTGGATTCGATACTTACTAGGTGGAATGAATTATAATTTATTAATATTTTCACTTCTTCGCTCTGGTACATAGGAAAGCGCGGCATTGAGTTCCGCCACCCAAGACACAATGCCTCCAGAATTCGATGGAAAGGGGACAATGGAGTGTCTTAACACTAGGTTCCCTCTGCCTACTCTGCCACGCGGGATACAGCGTGCAGCTGAAAAAATTTACTTCATACTTTTATTTATTTGCCTAGGTTGACTGACATTGTATATGTATTCGTCTATTTTTATGACAGCGATAATTACTATTATATAATTCCTAATTATTTTTCAAATATATTATTATTCTTTTTAGGTTAGTTAAGAAATATTGATTTAGTAGATCATAGTCTAGATATTTATAGGAGTATAAAACTAGCATTACAAAGAGTATATTTTTAAAAAATAATATTTTAAGCTATTCGTGTTTTTTTTAAATACAAAGGTTACTCTACAATATACATATACCTCCAGATAAAAATATATATAGATTATCTTAGTTAGTTCTTGGCCGATTTAATAAAATAAAAAATGATTGAGATTATATTTTTATTAATATAAATTTTTGGGTATCTATATTGAAAAAAAAAAAATGAAATAAATACATTCAAGAAGCGATAAATGAAAATCATATGAAGTAACGAGTGCTGTTAAGTTTGCTTATATAACGATTTTGTCATCGTTTACAAACGGCCATTGTATGATAATCATGACCTTCATATCACATTATGTCGTTTTATCACCCCCAAAAACAATTCATCTTAACTGTAGAAATCTATTTGTGATATATTGTTGAATATATTGCCACATACTTAGCCAGATCGAGATAAATATTTCAATTAATAAAAATTAACAGAAGTGAATTGCAGATAAAATATCAAAAACCCGTATTGATCGAGTGTTAAAAAAGTTATTATAACATTAAAGATTTTTTGGAAAAAAAGTAATAAGACCTAATCTACAATTCTATCTTGTTTGATTTTTGTCTATATGGTTATGAACTAAAATCTAAAATTTAATAACTTTTCAGCACACGTAGGATCGATGGAGATTTTAAATATTTAATTTGTAATACTGTACTAAATATCACTCTGTGTAATTTTTTGTTATTTGACCATTACTATACGGACTAACTGTAATAAACCGAGAGCATATCGCAGAAGTTAACTGATATTGTATTATAAAGTTATTTTTTATATATATATATATATATATATATATATATATATATATATATATATATATATATATATATATATACATACTCGTATATTTGAATTCACGTTTATATTCATACGCATATATTTTATATATATTTTATAGATATATTTTATATATCTTATACAGATATTAAAAAAACATTCTTATCTGCCTAATAAATATATTTTTGGGAAGTCGAATGACGAAATATTGAGTGAGATTAATGTAGTAATTTAATAAGTGCCCTTTAAAAAAGCTCTAGTCTTTATATTTTCCATAAATAACTGTAGAAGTTATGTTTCGTTTGAATATGCAACAATCATAAAGTGAAGGTGACTAAACGGTTACTCATCTGAATTACACTACATAGGCTAAAATAAACGTAAGTAAGGAATATATGCTAAGTCTAAAGTAGGTATTTTATATATTTGAAAGCAGTCAAATTCCAAATGTCACAAACATTAAAAGTTATGAAAGGACGTATTCTTTTATATTTTTTTAACGGTAATATTTATTAGTAATATAAAATTTTAATTAATTTTAATTAATAAAACAAAATTATAATCGAGTAATCCATTATATTTAAACAGAATGCTATGATATTACTACTTTTTCTTATAGGTAGCGCGGATTTGTGCATAGCCAGCAATGGCCCGAAAAATTAGCAGCACAAGCGCTTCATGCTCATATAAGTAAATTTGCTTATGTAATTATCCATACAACAGTTGCAATTGCAATATTTCTGAATCACTTTTTAGAATTTCACTTAAATATACGTATAGAAATAATTTTAAAAAAATTAAACGCTGGTAACACTTCTTCAATATTTAGTTGTTATAGCACCTCCATGGTCAAGGTCATAGACCGCGTTAAGTTTAGAATAAAATTAGTTTTAAGGGGAACGGAAATAGTCAAAATCTTCGTTCGGTCCCCCATTAAAGCCTCTTGAATTCCGCCTTTCTCCAGCGGGCCGATAGTTTGGGAGCGTAGCCTTGGTTGCGCAAACGCTTCCCACGTGTGCATCCGAGAGGCGCACTCTACGGACCGTTATTTTTCCTACTTCACAA